>JAVQJD010106454.1:0-18549 GCA_036023655.1 Nannoperca australis
GGTGTGTGTGTGGGGGGTGGGGAGATCTGTGTGTGGGGTGTTTTGTCGTGTGTGTGTGTGTGTGTGTGTGTGTGTGTGTGTGTGTGTGTGTGTGTGTGTGTGTGTGTGTGTGTGTGTATGTGTGTGTGTGTTGGGCTTATGCATATGTGCATACATGCATGTCTCAGTGTGTGTGTGCACCTATACGTGTATGTGCTTGTGTGTGTGTGTGTTTACGTGTGTATATATGTGTGTGTATTTTGCTGGGGGGGGTGTCTCATGGGGCAGCTCTGTGTCTGTCCCATCTGCCACCCCACTCTACTGACACCCAAGGGAATGGCAGAAAGGGTGGGGGATTCATTTTGGAAAAAGGAATCGGGGTCCAGTGGTCTAATGGGCAACAATGCAGGTTTTACTGACGGGCCGAAGGCAAAGGACACCGGCTGGGTGTGTGGAAGCCAATCTAGCAATCTATTTGACAAAACAGTGGGCCACCCCTGTCAAGCTCTGCCTCAGTCTGTCTAATAAGGCACGCACACCCCTGAAATTATGCCTCAAATGAGAAAGGGGTGCACTGTATGTTACACACATACACACACACACACACACACAGACATTATATACACCCGGGGCTAATGTCAGCCTAATGTATGGCCATGCTGTGGCCAGAGGGCTAATTGGGTATATAAACACAAACACATCCCTTGAGATGCAAGAGGGGAAGGGTGCATTTTGTGCTATATGCTCCCTGTATTGTTAAGAAGACAATACTGTAACTTCAATCATCAGTGCTTTAGCCGTATCAATAATGAAGGACATGGTTTTTGCTTTTATATACTCAGTAGATAGATGCTCTTTTGAAGCTGTGCATACAGTGTGATGTGGAACGACTTGGTGGCAGGTGGCGTCTCAGCCCGTCTTTATCCAAACTATGATCAGATGACAGTAAATGGCGCCGCCGCAGCCACGACAACAGCAACAACAAAACAGTCATGTGAAAGAGAAACATATGGCTCTTGCACCACTGGGCAGAAGGAGCACTGAGCAAGATGAATGCTGAGGTGCTGGGAACAAAGCTGACTTTAACTCGTCAAATTAACAGCATATCAAAAGAGAGAGAGAGAGATGAGGAGGAGGAGGAGGAGGAGGAGGAAGGGGCAGCAACAGCCGGAGCGTTTTTGACAAGTGCCACTTGATGGTGACAAAGACAGCGCAGAGAGAAACAGTGACTTGCTGTTGAGGTCAGATCACAGACAGTGTCAGCAGCCGTTTGAAGTCCTCATGTCTCTCACTATCCCTGAGCTGAGTTGTTGATACACTGTTTGTCCATATGTGTATCATACAAACACACACACACACACACACACACACACACACACGCACGCAGACTGGGTTCTTCCCTGCCCCCTTACTGCTTTGAGCGCTATGTTAATGAAACAGTTGCTGTTTCCTGGCATAACATTAATTACCCGATCAAAATAGAGTGGGTAATTAACTGCCCTTCTTTACCAGTGCTAATTACATTAGCAGAGAAGGGCCATTTCAGGGGAGCAAAAGAGAGGAGCGAAAGAAAGACGGGATGAAGCAGTACCAAACAAAGACTTAGTGAGGCACATGCCTAGGCGTGTGTGTGTGTTTTAAGAGAGAGAAAGAGACAGAGAGGAGGAGGCCACGTTGGAGGGAGACTCATGTGGTTCTCACTCAGGCCCCCAGAGGCTTGGTCCTCAGAGAAAAGCAGGCTTATTGAAGAGAAGAGAGATGGGGGGTGTTGTTGTTTATCTTGACATGCTCTACTCAGTCTTTAACGCTCGCATCACAATTAAGATGCTGCGTCTCATCAGCTATGTATACAAAACAGTGTAGCAAGCTGCACGAGCACACAGGTGATGGGCACAGTCAAAAATAGATCCAGCACAACCTTAAGATGTGTAGCCTTGTAGGAAAGTCTTAATGTCCAGGAAATTGTTAGACAGTCCAGTTTGTGTGAAATACTTACTGTAATGTAAAAGGAAACCAGTGAGACAATTCACAATTTAAGTAAGAACCAAAACAACTTAAACCAGCACCAGTGACTTTTTTCTCATTTCTTTTATTTGGAGCACAAAATATAATTACACCTTGAGATATACAAATCACATTTGCACCATTTTTTTGTACCGTTTCAAAGAAAGATGGCTTCAAAAAGCATAATATTAAATTGCTAATAATTTTTAAATAAATAAAATTAACCAAACTCTAAAAACAAATTTGCAAATGTCATCTACTCTTTGTGTTTTCTCATCCTGAGAATGAAGTTTGTGTTGTGATGACAAAAATCAGTGAGTAAGAACAGCATGATATGGATTAATGAACACCTAATACGCCCTGTTCTTTTCTACTGAGCAGTTTGTGCTTTCGTTTACTGTACTGCATAGTGACTAGAGACCTGTACTGGGTTGAGACATTTAAAATGAAACTGTAAAATCTATAAGTTATAGTAATATAATTTCAAATTTGCAATGTGGAATGAAATAATATTAGGGCATTGGTGTGACAAAGCATGCATTATAAGTGAAATTAAAAAGGATAAGGCTAACTAACATTTTTCCTTTACACAAGGACAATAACCTTCTTTAGATGTGGGCACAATATGAAGATTTTGCTATGCAAGAACCTGAAAACTGGGCTTGTTTTATTCCAAAAACGTGTTACAGTTTATCTTCTCCACCAAAAAATCAATTCTCTATGATCATTTAGCAAATTAATTTGCAATTGTTGAGATCATTTCATTTCAGTAACAGTTGGAAAAGGATCACTTTATAAAAACACGTTTATATTATTACCTAAACTAACTATAATAAGTTAAATTGCTTGTTCTTAAATAAATCAATATATGAATTCCTTTAGTAACAACCCTTGTGACAAAGAGTTCTCCCTTGTAAAACCGTAGAGATCAGAACAAAAAATAAAGGGTCTATTTTTCTGGAATGTAAATTGTCTTCAAAAAAGTCTACTACAAAAAAACCTCTCGCTAACTCACAGACAGTGTACACACATGCCATTTAAGGTGTCCATACACAGACAAATAGCACCCTGCTTCTTAGAGCTGCAACATTATATCAGAGTTGTCATCCAACAACATTCAGTGCTCTCGCAACACGTCACGTACATCTCTGGCCGAGGTTTTTGAAGGAGTTGGAAGAACCAGTCACTGTTACTGCATGTGATAGTGGGCCAGAGGTAAATACAGATGCTTTTGAAGTTTTGGGGGAAATTAGGACCAGTTTTCCTTTTGTTTCCTTTCAAAATGCAAATGCTTCATGACACACACAGTGGTATCTGATTCAGTCTGGTGCTGTTAGCTAAGGAGCATTGTCTGTTTGTAGTTGTGGGTGAAGTAATCTGCTCTGCCTCTGGATTAGATGGCTGGTCTTTGGACATTTTCGTACCCGCACTGTTCATCCACCTGGATGAATGGGGGACTAAGAAATGGCGGGGGGCTCAGGAAGGAAAGATTTACATGGTCGCTAGTGATCAATTTTCCATTCTCCCTGCCCTCTTACTGCCAAAAAGAGGGGATAAGTGTAGCAGTGGTCTGGGGTAGATTGGGGTAGGTGCTTTGCTACATCGGGGGAACAACCAGGCCCGCCATCGCTGGAGAGAAAAAATATACAAAATCTATGATTCTAATAAATCAGGTCTTGCATTATTGTACATCCAGCAACTTTTTTTTCTGTCTTGTTCAGTCAAAGCTTTGGAGTGGTTAGTATAAGGGGTTAGACTGCATTTGTGAGTTCAGACAGGGGGGTCAGATAGTGAGTTGGATGGCTACCTCTGAAGCTGTTCCCCCCTGAGGCGGGACATGCAGGGGAGGGAGAGCCCTGGGGCCTGAGGACGGGAGCAAAAGCACTCTTCTGTTTAGCAGCAGATGGGAACGAGGAGAAAGGCATGAGAGACGATGAAGAGCTGGAGCTTCCTGGTATAGTGGGGCTGGAGGGCATTACTGTGGAAGAGAGAGCAACAATGAGCCTCAAGTCTGAGCATCACAGAATCAGAAATGTGAGGTTTATTTATTTATCATATGGTCTTACTGTAAGGAGAGCCTGTGGGGGAGGCACTGCTGAAGCCAGGAGAGCCAGGCACTCCTAGACTGGTCATGGGAACTGTCCCATATCCTCCGGTCATCCCTCCGCTGCCCCCGTAGCTTGACTGCTGAGGAGTGGAGGCTGACGGGTAACCCCTTGGAGACAAACTGCTGGAATTTCGAATGTAACCTGGAGGAAAAATGAAAACGTTGAATCAGTCCTGAGCTTCATAAGTAACAAAAAAGAAAAACACAAGTAGTAAGTGGTTTATGTCACACTCTGCTCACCTTGGCTGCTCTGTCCAGGCTCCCCAATGCTGACGCCTAACTGAGAAGGATAGGAGCCCAGGCCCATCACACTGCCGTGGGCTGGTGAGCTGGGCAGCGCCTGCAGCTGACTGTGAGGACGGGGAACACTGTAGAGCGCCTCGGCAATGTCGGCCGCACGTTTCAGCAGCATGTCCTACAGGAGATACAATGAGTGTGTCACAGATACAGAAAAGAGGCCAGTTGATGCACTTTTAGGCTGTCAAGATGTTACCTGTGTAACCTCATTTATCTACAGCCTGACAGTGAATAGGCATTCAAAAAAAATCCCAAAAGCTGTGAGCTTTATTAGATTTTTTGCAAAATCTCAGTCAAATCTCAGATGTTGACACTTCTGGACACATTAACACTGAGAAGCATAAAAAAAACAGTGCCTGCTCTGAGCTGCGTCACCATGGAATCATAATTCGCCAAAAAATAAAGCTCTCTAAATATTCACTCTCAAGCAGGTTTCAAATCTCTGCAAGTTAATTACTAAAATGAATGGAAAACCAGTGGTTGCCTCAAAAGTACAAAGTAGGAAGTTTATTAGCTAATGGTATGGTTAGGGAAATGGTTAGCAGTAATGTAGAGTACACGCAATTAATATTTAATGGGCTGAAACATGCAAAATCACTGGTGTAGTATTTTAAATATCTACATGTTTTGTGTATACCAATATGTCATTTTAAAGTATTTGGTACCAAAGCTGTTTACCTGATTACTGTGTGGATTTCCGTACAGGGCCTCCACAAGATCTGCCGCTCTCTTCAGGAGGATCTCCTGCAAAGAACATGATTTATTACATTAACATATTAAGAGAGTAGCATGCATACGTCCATCGTGAGCACTGTGTCTTTTATTTAAGAGTCTCTTACCTTGGCTAGTTTCTCTGGGTCACCAGGATGTCGAGGAATGACCTTTTGAAGACGCTGGAAGCCATAGTCTATAGTTGGCTCATTTAGGGCTGAAATAAAATAAAAAAGATACATATATTGCACATAAAATGTTAGCAAACCCTAAAACCACCTGTATATGATCTTGAAGTCTTGAAAAAGTCGTATGATGTGTTGTCTATATACCTGTGTAGATGAAGCGTCCAGGTGCTCCCTTGCAGAATTGTTTAGACTTATAGGACAGTGTGACCTCCACGACCCCAGGGATGTGTCGAGGAGGCGTCTGGACACGGATAGCGTGCGGTGTGATCAGCTGAAAAACAGGACAGAAATCATGTCACAAAACAGCAACACATTACTCCCCCTCATGCCTTGTAAATATTTAGGCTAACACAATACTGCGGAAAGATTAATTTGTGTAGACTGCTCATAAATCATGAAAATAATGAGACAAGCCATATGCTATATATATATATATCATTTGAAAATACGCTTCAGACAATATCATCATTAGTGAGATGTTTAGAGAGACAATTCCTACCTCACTCCACACCAGCATGCTGCCAAACACCACCTGCAGCCCGTCAAAGAAGTTCTCCCCGATGACGATGACCATGGCCCCTCCGGTGGTCCAGCCCTCACTGGGGCTGATGGCTTTGATACACGGGGTGGCTGGACAGGCGAGCAGAGAAAGAGTTACTCCAAGGGTTTCAATGCAGGATGTACACCAATTAAAAGAGGAGTGGCTAGAGCGTGCTTTAAATCTGTATGAGGAGGAATGTGTTGAAAGTGCTCTTGAGTTTATAGTTGTTCTGTCGTAAGGCATTGTTCGAGTTAAAAGCTAACATTATTTCATGGCTTCTTAATTCTGTTCACATGAATAACCACAAACTGCATGAAGAACAGGGTGTTAGAGAGGGAAAGCTTTCTCTCATATCAAATATAGGTTAAAAAGCACATGACCTGAATGCAATGCAATCATATATAAAAGTAAAAAAGCTCTAATGAAATACAGGGTACACAGAGTATATCCTTTGTTTAAGTAAAAGTAGCAATACAAAGGTGTAATAATACTCTGTTACAAGTAATTATTAATTAGTAATTAATTAGTAATTAATTAAACATATAGAAGTATTATCAGAAAAATGTACTTAATATATTAAAAGTAAAAGCACTAACAAGCAGGAAATGCCCCAGTGAGTTGTGTGTTATTGTTGGATTCATCATTATTGATATATAAATCTGTATGGGGTTACACACTGGGTAGTTAATTCTATGGTATAATAGTCCATCATTATTTACATTGTATGTAAAATATCAATCAACAAAGTAACTAGTGACCACATGTGTCAGATAAGTGTAATGTAGTAAAAAAAAAAGTTAATTTCTCAATGAAATTAAGTATAAAATAGTGTAAATTGGAAATACTTGAGTTCAAGTACCTAAAAACTGCACCTCAGTACTTGAGTAAATGTACTCAGTTACTTTTCACCACTGTACAGGCAAATATGTGTTTCTTGATTGTGGCCTGATGCCTTACCCTATATTACATTTTGTAAGATATGGATTTAAGATAAGATATTTTTTTGTCAAAGCTTTATGTAAGGAGACAAGTGTTTAATTAATGCATTAATTAGCTTAGTTAATTACCTCAGTAGCACCACTGGTTATGTTTGATATATCATGGTGATTATAAATGGACATTAAGCAACTCAAGTACCTGCTGCTACAGTTTGTTGCTGGGATCAGTGTGTATGTTTCTGAGTGTGAATGATGAAGTAGACATGTAAAAAAAAAAAAAAAAAAAAGATAAATGGGGTGTGATATCACAGTGTTGTAGTGTCAGTGTCTTACCATATTCCATACTATTCTCGACAGACTCGCCTGGCTCCAGTCTACGAGCTCTCCGACCGTGTTTTGAGTTGTTGTGGACGAACATGTTGTCAGACACTGCTAGGACGTGGCCGTCTACGCTCACAGTGCTGGATAAGACCACCTGAAAGAAAGGAAGAGAGCCAAGAGGAAGATACATGAGTGCATGTGCACAACTTAGACAGCATGCTGCGAGTCACAATCTCCGGTTACAACAGCAAAATCCCTGAGCAACAATTTGTTTTGACATACAGGTGATAGTAATATTTCTCAATAGGTAATGTGACATCCCTGGGATCTTCATAATATGTCTGCATTCTGGTGATGACACTGCTCATACACCCCTCCACTCCTCCATCAGGTCTCCATATGGCCTCTCCAGTGCCTCTTGCCTAACTTTTTGATTCATACAGCATGCAGCAGGCTCATCGTTGTCTCCTCCTGATCTGTCAATGACACCAAACATATGGACCAAATCCCCCATTTTAGCCGGCCGTTAAAGTAGTGGATGATATATAGAGGCCATAATTTGATTTTCTGGCCGGAGCATGTGTGTGTACCTTCCCACATCTGCCTCGCATGGATGACACACATATAATTAATGAGAGGATACTTGTAGGTTTTTCTTTTTGGATGTTTATGCGTGGTAGTGTGATACTGTTTCTAAAGGTGATGATGAGCTTGAGTGTGTGTTTAAGAACATGTTTGTAAGAGTTCGAGGGAATGGGTCAGAGAGAAAAAGTAATTTTCAATTAAATAGTTAAACAAATTCTTATAATGTGCAGAAAATCAGAGCAAAGATAAAACCTTGCACTCCCTTCAAAAAAAAAACACATGGCAGTCATTTTGCAGGTGAAGGAACATAAGAAAAGGAGAAAAGGCATATGTGCTATAGGTGGTAGAAAAGAAGGGGAACCTAAAGGAAAATAACTGTAAATTATCGATCAAGCAGCAGACTCCTGTCCACCTCTGATCACCTTTTAACCCAGAGATGAGAGCCTGTGTGCTCATAACTTCTCAGCATGTGTCACATCGCAGGAGTTAAAGCAAACATGGTGGAAGATGGAGGGAGCAGGAAGAAGGGGAAGGGACAGAACGTTTGCTGGGAGAAGGAGAATGCCAGACGGGGGCCGCTGGTGCTGAAAGACGGCAGAGGAAGTGAGGCGGGAGTGTCCCCTGTGACCACTTCCTGGGTCACGGAGCATGACCTCCTCCATCTGGAGCCAATCACTCAATTCTTGACAACTTCCTGAAACACCTCAACCTATTTCCTGCACCCCAGCACCCCAACGACCAAGTCTCCCACATATCTAACTCCTTTCGTTTGTCTTTCCGTCTATCTGACTCCTTATTGATTTTTAACATTCCCTTCTAACTCTCTGCTCTATTTCTTTCATTGGAAAATTTCCATTAGAAAAACTTTTCCAGAGCTTTTCTATGTGAGAGTTTGTGACATAAACTCTACTTAGAACAGGACAAGAAATGAATAATTAAATTGTTCTATGAGGATGGAGGGGCATAGATGCGGTATGTTTTGTGCATAACTGTAAAATATATATTTTTTATAATTTGGTTTCCATATTCACTCCACTCATACACAAGCACACACATGCACTTTTTTATTTCATACCTGAAATCTCCTCATATCCCTCGGGTTTCCTGCCGTCTTCAAACAATTCTGGTTACATTTCAGGAAAAACTTCAGGAAAAACCTGCAAAGGTAAGTAAGAGGACACGTGTTTGTACATCAGCAACTAAGAAATCACATGAAAGGATCATGTATATGTCATGTATATTATTTGCTACCCTGTAACACACTAGCAGTCAAAGGAGACACTCATTATTTTTCATAGACAGGTCTTGTGGATGGTGCGTGCGTGCGTGAGTGTTTGCACATCTATTTGATTACAGCTCTGACATCAATCCCAGCTGTTTAGCTCAGTATTAAAGTCAATGTTATTACACTTTAAATCAAGTGATGAGAATCTGAAGCACAGTCCAGTGAAAAGCGCTGCTGTGTTTCAAAGTAAAGTGGAGACAGTGATGTATGCCAGGGGACTCAAGGGACCGTGGTATCCCGCAATGCCGTATTTGAACCCCCACATGGGAATGGAGTAGAGACAACTCAGAGAAAGTGAAATGAGGAGGTGGAAAGAGGAAGGTAGCGATAGAGGCACAGGCGCTGGTATGGACATGAATTTTGTTTTCAAGTATATGTGTCTCATTCCGTATGTGAGTGTACTTTTGAGGGTGATAGGCTGTGGAGACTGAGAGAAGGAGAGAGAGAGAGAGAGGGTTGCTGATAGCCTCTGCTACAGCAAAGAAAACCTGAGAGGAAGGTGGAAAAATAGGAGAGAGGGAGAGTACGGAGAGAGACTCCAAATCCCAGGTGTACTCAGTTCGGCAACACAGCCCGCTGCTATGGCAACGCAGCTCTGCCGCAATCCCAAAGTCCCCATGCTGAGAGGCAAAGACAGCGATGGGAAAGAGAAGGCAACAACAAGAACACATTCCATCACTGAAATACAGCGAGGAGGGAGGAGAGAGACTTGGCAAGGTGAGCTGCAGGATGGTATATAAAGAGGGCAGGTGCAGATAAAGCTGAGAACATCCACACAAATTTAACAGAGAAGAGAAATTAGAATCAGAAGATGTCTGTTAAAACAAAAAGTAAAACAAAAGGTAAAGAAATATGAGCCTGGAAGTGATGCAGGGTGGATATAATTATGGCAATTGGCAAATATATAGCCCCTAAACCAGATGTCCACTTCACTCCACAAAGAACACGACTCTGTCTTGCATATGAAAAACACATCCATTAATGTTCCAATTAAAAAAACAACAACAGTGCAGATGAAAAATGCTGCAGAGGGAGGCAGCAGTTTTGGGCTACATTGTTAGCTCCAATCCCACCCACACTGTGCTCTCTGCAAATATAAGTCATCTTAATGGAGAGCGGTTGTTTGGAGAGGAACTTCATGTTGGCCCCACAGCCCTGAACCCTCCCATCGAATACTAATCTCTCCCTCATTCTGTCAGCTTTTTACTCGCTATTCTTGTATCACTCGCTCCAGCTTCCTCCCTTGTGAACAAGGCCTGGCTTGAAACTAGCTCTAAGTTCCAACAGTGTGTCCAATATTTCTTTATTTGAGCTGTTTCGTCAGAGGACAATCAATATTTTTGTTGGCAGAGGGTGATTATAATTTATCAGTGAAAGCTCGGACCTCCAACCTCAAAGCTGCGCCATAGACCTCAATTTTGGGTGGAAACATACAAAAAGGCACAACTGCGCCTCTCCCACTTCCTTCTTCCATTTCTTTCCTCATCAGTTTCTGACTTTGTCATCATTTCTTACATCTACCATGACAGTATCAGTTGAACATGAAGAAATAACTATATATACAGTACATTGCACAAAGGAAAGTTATACAGTTTGTTTCCTGACCCTGAAAAGGGACCATAATCAAAAGTGTTCTGTTTCATTTTACTGCCTCCTTTGAGGGTTGTGCTATATGTATGTTTTATGCTGGGCTATGATTCTTACATTATAGCTCATTTTTAAAGGCTATAGCAGTCATTTATAGGAAGGTTAGTCAGCACAGGGCCCACATTTTTGGTTTTAATAACCATGTCCAATGTCTGGCTGTGGTTAAGCCACAATAGTTTCTTTTCCACTTGCTCGTTGACCACTTAATGTTCATCCAACCAGCAGTCATCATTCATTTGACTGACTGACATGAGAAAACTTGCAGTGATGCCTCAGATAGCGAAATCACAACCCTAATTGAGAGGTTGTCTACATCCATCTCAGGCTTTGTGCACTTTCTGAGGGTTCTTGACCTTGTTTGTTGACTTCTTCTCATCATTCCCTGTTTGTATGACACCAGATGCCTCACACACACAGAAACACATATTCACATGCATGCATGCACACTCTAATACACCGACACCACCACCTTTGCCCCCCTCCCAAAAACCCATTGAGTCAACTTTTCACCCCCCTCAGTTCGGACGCACACAGCTGCAAATGCTGAAATTAAAGCGAGACATTGACGCATATATTAGCATGCATTAGCCGCTTCCCCCTGCCCACTTAACATGCAAATCTCCCAGCCCCGTCGCCTCACACCTTCTGCCACACATTCATTTGCTGAATTATAATTAGACTAATCTTGCATAATTAATAAGAAGTCGAGGACCCTTTTTTATCCCCTCCTCTATTGTGGTTGCAAAAGTTTAATATTGCTGTTGTTTGTTTTTGTTTTGGTAATGTAATACACCCACACACCTCCCCATCCAGAGGGAAGAGATGAGGAGAACATGCAAAGAATTGGAGGTGATATTCATGTCACAGGGAAATTGCAGAAAAAGGCTATTTTCAAAGAACTCCACAAGCTCAAGTGTGTTAAATTTAATGTGTGCCTTGTTCTTTACATTCACAGAATATTCTATTCCACAAAGCAGGTGTGAAATGGTGATTCTATTTGTTTAAAACACTAATAAGTGAGTAACAAAGTGCAAATAAAGCTAATGGGAAGCTTTAAATCTCTTATATATGTCCATAATGATGAATCATTTTGTTTTCAATCGCTAATGAGTCAGTTTTGTAAAGCTGAACAGACTGTATGCAATAGCATTATTTATCTTCTTTATTATATCTGCCTATGGCTTAAATTATTATTAAAAACAAGCTTTTCATGTTTTTTGTTGTTCCATGTTAATAACAAATTAAAAAAGTAATTGAATTTCACAGAGTTTACTGTGGTCAGCAATGGAAACACAAGTTTTATCTTCCACAACATCTACCCTCCACAGACACACTTAAAACAGGAAACACAAACAAAACATAGACCCAAGTCTTAAACCTTGGGATCATTTTCCACTGTAGCACCGCGGGGAGCTGTTTTTTTTCTTTTCTGTCTTCACTTCTGCATCTCTGTCAGGGTCTGCAATCCCTTTTGTCTGCATCTGCTTCAGTTCCCAAGACTAAACACTGGCCTCGCAGCATGAGGCGGTCATCCCAATGGTGACAACTTAGCTAAAACTATTCATTCACCGACCAGCAAGGTATGACACTACAAACAATAGCAGAAATTCAGTTTTTGTAAATAATTCCCTTCTCAGTGTGGACCCTCAGTTTCATGTTTCTCAGACCACTGGGGCATCTGTTACACATAAGTGTTACACACTATGCTTTACACATGGCCTTAATCATGCAAAGAGCACCTAAGCAGCACAGGACCCCTAACAAAAATGTTCATAGGCATTCATCAGGACTGATCACTGTTGACATAAACTGCCTTGTCACATAGACATAAAACACATCTACCTCTGCGCTCATTGTAAATGAAGGTTTACTGGTAGCAGTGGCTCTTGAAGCATGTAATGCAAAAGGCTTTATTGCAGAGTTTAAGTTAGCACCACAGCTCGAAGACTTTCTCCAGTCGCCCCCCTTTCTGGATTTGGAATTGGCCTTCTGCACAAAAGATGACACATTTATGCTTTCATACAAAAATATGGGAGGGGAATTTTAAGGAAAAGAATGAGGAGGAGGAGATTGTCATAAGTTTTGTTCAGCTGACGTGGATGCCCTGCTGCTCAGACCTCGGCAAAGAACAGTAGAGGAGGGAGGACAGAGAGGTGGAGACAGAAAAAATAACCCCTCCTCTTCATCCTATTTATACATGTAACCCTGACCCCCCTCCACAATACTCAATAGTTATTGATTGTAAAAAAAAAATAAGAAGAGAGAGACAGAGCAGTAAAGGAAGAGAAAGGTGCAGAAGATGAGAGGCAAAGGCAGAGGAAGAGAAGGAGAATGTTGATGTCCTGTATTCAGGGCCATCACTCATCAGGCATCCCCTCCATCACCCCTTCTCCCCACCCTGAAAAAACAAAACAGTGTCCTGACATCGCAGCGGAGGGGAGCTGAGGGGAGGGAGGAAAATTAGGAAACCAGATGTGAAGCATTAAAATATACTGACATGCTGAGGGCCTTCCTCTGCCACACTCACACACTGAGAGCACTAACTCATACAGCAGGCCCAGATGCATGCACATATGCATGCACATGTCACACACTGTCTGTACAAGCCACACACACATTCATGCATGAGTTCACAGAGAACAAACTTGCAAGTGACCACGTGTGCACAGTCAATCATGCAAAATGATACACATTAGTAAAAATGATGCTTCAAAAACAAATGTCTAAAAGCCAAATGTTTGTGGCTATGCGCTAGGAATTGGATACACCAGTGTTGACCTAAGGATATTTCACGTCAAGGCACAAATCTCCAGATGGGTCGTCATGCATTTGTGTATGGATATGCATCCAATTAGTACATGTACCCGGACCGAGGAATGGCTGGGGGGGAGAGGGATGGAGGTGTTTTGTTTTCTTCCATGGGGAGAGCTGTGTTTGGGGGATGGAGAAGGGAGGTGGTGGGTGGGTGGGGCGGGGGGTGGTAATAAATACCCCTGGACCTGGGTCCCCTGGCAGACTGGAAGCTAGACTGGTCACCAGGGTTAACACCCGGGGCACATGACCTTTGACACTGCTAATGGGGCACAGAAAACCCTCCACGAACTGATACCCCCTCTGTCGCATACCACCACAGGACCTTTCACACCAACCTCCCAGTACAACCCCCACCCCCACCCTCCTCCTCCTAAAACATACAGGGATATCTGTGGCATCAGCTTCACTCGCCTTTCACCAGTCACACAGCCAAACTGGCTCCATGGTCTTCTTTTCTCCCTTTTTTGTAACACCTTTTATAATGCACATCCAGTCATCCGTAGGACAGCTGTGGTTTACATAATTTTAGCAAGATTGTTACACTTGAAACCTTCATCCACTGTCTACCTAACCTAATGACACCACATTATCCAGAAGCCTCATAGTCTCTCACTGACATCAGTACTTATCCTGTATTGGGATAGTTTAAGCAACATCTGCACCAACATAATGACATGCACCTCAAATCAGCCAAGTGATGGAGGAAGTATTCAGAAATTTTTCTTTTTTAATTTATAATGAATTATAATATTCTATAAGATAGTGGTGTGTTTTGGGTGTAAAAATCTTCAATGAGTGTTGTTACCAGTAAATATAGTTGTCAAATAAATGTAGTGGAGCAAAAGGTACAACATTCCCCTTCTGAAATGTAGGAGAGTAGTATAAAGTAGCAGAAAATGGAAAATCAATCAATTTGAGGTATCAAATTACCTCAAAGTTGTACTTAAGTATAGCAGAGTAAAGGTACCTAGTTACTTTCCACCACTGGTGAAATACCACTTCATTGATCAGAAGGGCTGGGTATCGAACCTCAAGGCTTTATTGGTATCGACTGTAGCACGTAGTGTGAAAAACTGTGCACTACCGAATGCCAGGTCAGATTCATAGTCATGTTTACTCATTCTTTATCTAGATATTTTCTTATTGAAATAATTATTTTGCTTTTTTTAGACAAAGTTAAGTTCTTGTCTGGTTGTTTGTATGTTGACAAAATTTAACATTTGAGAAGTTTAGCTTCTTTTGCTAAATGAAAAAAGAGTTTGCAGGAAAAACCCTTTTGTTTAGGTATCAGTTAACTCTGCTTAAACAACTGCACTATATCCCAAAAATTCAAATTCAATTCAGTGATAAGAGAATCAGTGAGTAAATGGACTCCAGGTAGTCTCAGGCAGACAGCAAGCACACGGGGGAACTCAGGTCTTTCTACATTTGCCTGGTGGATTGGCTGCACCCCTCTTGGCCTCTTCTCCGTTGCCTCCCAGGCTTGCTTCACCTCTGCAACCTCGGCCCCGGCCCACCCCGCCTCTAAACTTGAGAACTGTGACAAAGCCAAACATTTAAACCACTAGTGCTGATTTATAGAGCTTGGTAGTGCTGTAAAACCTTCAGGCTTGCCACCGCAAAAGTGAGTGAGGCACGGCGGATCTGAGAGGAAAAGAGGGCTGAGAGGAGGAAAATGGAGTGATGGGAAAGGTACACAAGAGGCATTCGAGTGTTTCAATGAGGTTTCTCCTGGGTGCTAAAGTGTTTTACTGCATAACCTCTCGCTGGCTGCTAAATGTGCATTTCAACAATTTAAAATGAATTAATGTTTCAGTCTCCTAAGCTAAGCCAAAAGCATAGATTGCATACAAAGCTTGGCCACATGGGACTGCGGTCAGCCTGCCAAATAGATGGATATGGATAGATATTCAGAGTCTAGAGAACATGAATTCACAACCAGGGCAGGGAATAGAACTCCCATCAGTGGCCTCACCTCTCCCAGCATGCTTGGTGTGTCCTGAGGGACAAGGATTCAAAATATACTCTCAACTGTCAAATGGAGACACGGATCACACTCTGCAACTGAATAGATTTCAAACATACCAGAAGGTCATCTGCAATACACCAACACTAATCTTGCTTTGTCGATACCCTTTCAATCAATCAGCCACTAATCAGATTTACCAATAACACGTGTATATCAAAGCTCGACCCGAACCTTTCTCAGAGAAGAACAATGAATCTGGGATGGATGCCACCGAGAGGCAGAGGAAAGAGAAGCAACAACAGAAGGAGAAGAGATGTCTTCTTAATTAGCCAGTAATGATAAGATCTGACAAACAACATCTGTTTCCAGAAAGAGAGAGAAGGGGGAGGGAAGGAGAGAGCGGGAGAGAGGGAAAGGAAGGAGGACAAGAGAGAGAAGGAGAGAGAAGCAGCTGAGAAACCTGTGAAGCCTAGACAACAGGGACCTGCTTGTAAGAAAGTAAAGGGGGAGCGGAGGGGATGTGTATGGGAGGGAGCGCCGTGTAGCGTGACACAATAGAAGAACGGAGGATGAGAAGTATAACAGAAGTGAGAGAAGTGAGAGAAAGACAGAAAGGGGAGAGAAATCTGACAGGGTTGAGGGAGTCGAAGAGCCAGGACGAATATGACAGACAGAAGAAGGAAAACAGATCAAAATGAGAGAAAAGGAGGGAGATAGACAGACGCAGAGAAGGTGAGCTGGATAATGGTGCTGCAGGGAGAGAGGAGGAACGTGTGAAGAGACGGGAATGGAATCACTCAGAGGTCCAGGGTGCTGTAATTTACTGTCCGTGGCTAATACACAGCAAATGTGTGGAGCCGAGGACTGGGAGAGGAGAAGGGGAGCCGGGTGGTGGGGGGGCTGAAGGGAGGGCACGCAGACTGTTTGGGCTCTCAGCATGCATGCTGGGAGCCTGTCAGCAGTCACATCACCCCCTGCCCTCGGCCCTGACAGATTCATCAGGACCATTACACACACACACACACACACACACACACTGACGGACACACATACACACACTGACGGACACACACATAGGCATGCATCGAAAAGATTATAGTGACATTGCAATTGTTAAAATGCTGTCCCAGTTTTCTGTTCACTTTTATTTTTCCTCTATGATGAAGAAAACACAACATTTGTTGCATTAAAGATTCAGCCAGCAAAACACAGAAGAGCCAGCGAGGATTTCTGTTTTCTTTTACCTTTATATACTGAAATGCAGTGCCACATAAATGATGTCTATCCCGCACTGCATGCCATATTCTTCTGTTAGCATGGTTTAATTAAAGTGGCAGTAGAAGTTTCTACAAATGTAGATCTATTGTATGAACAGTCCCACAGGAGGAATAAGTATTGCTCCAAGCATAAGCAAATAAAGATACTTAATCAAATTAGATTTTAAGAAATACTGCAGATGTGTAAATATTAGTGTTTGAAAATGCCTCAAAAATTGAAAGGGTGGAGAGTTTTCAGAGAAATCTAACTCCTGGAATAAATATAGTCAGTCCAGATTCCAGATTGAACAGACAAACAAACAAACAAGGTGGCTAGCGGGGCCGACCCAGCACCAGGGGGCATTGTTAAGTCATTAGTGAAATTTAAGACCTTAACAGAGGAGGATGGCTGATCCCCATCACACACACACACACACACCCTCACAGCTCCACCCACAGCAGCAACATCCAGCCAAAGAAAATAGTCCTTGTTCCTAAATACCACTGCTAACTGGCCTCTGAATCCACAGCCACCCACACACATACAGGCACACAAACACACACACATGAGATCCTGATTATACTGATACAAAATCCCCTTACAAAATAAATGGCAAATGCAGGAATTTCACATGAAAAATAAACCCATAGACAACCAAATCCAAAGTCACACACACACATAACCACACACCGATCACTTGCTTGCAATCTGAAGTGCCTCTAAATCACACTAATCTGCCCCCTTCTGATCCTCTGAGTGCCCCTACTTAATCTCTACACTGCTCAACCAAAGGTGAACCCTATTAGTGGCCAGACAAATACTCTGGGAGTGCGAGGCCTTTCAGAGTGCCATTGAGCTGCAACTCAAAACTTCCCCCTATCTTCTCTTCCTCATACCCACTCTAAAAGTCCCCCTGCTGTTCTTCCACATTAGCCCATTGGTAGTCCATTCCCATTTCCTGTCAAAACATTTCTCCACTGCTGTGTGTTTCCGACTGCCCCCTCTGTAGGCTCTCTCAAAGAAAACAAACTGAGCCTACTCCTTGTGTCAGGGCTCAAGCCACAACAGCTAACACTGGCCGGAGAAGAGCAAAGGTGACCAAACACAAACTCGGCTCATAACCTACTACTCATTATACACTTCCTGTGCACACTGGAGTCCAGGATCTTCCCAGCTCACATGAGACCACATCGCAGAAAGCTAGAGCCCCACGAAAGGTCCCTGAACTCATTTTCGGCAGTCTAACTCTGAGCGATACTCTCACTGTTTGAAGCAGTACCTGTCAGTGAATTTGATATTCTAGACGTTGCGTCGTCTCTCCCTGTCTGTCTTTGTGTCATTCTCCCACTTGCATTGCCCCAAGGGAGGAGCCATCCCCACAGTCCTGTGCCAGCTGCTCAGTGGTCCAGCCTGTGTGCCGCTCGGCTGTGTGAGGCGGTGTGCACTGGAGCCTCAGGACCCTGTCGCCACGCTGCCTGGCCCCCTGCCTGAGGGGCTTGCTGACAGGGGGTCTGGAGGGACTGGACAGTACTAGTCCACCAGGGAGAGACCTGTGACAGCGAACTGAGGGAACCAGTGTGTCTGACTTTGTCTCTGTGCATGTATGTACGTGTGACAGAGAAGGTAATTTATGCATTAATAACTGCATCAGTGTGCAGGGCAATCTAGCAACAATACAACCTGATCAGTCTGTGGAGTGAATTCCAACAACTGTAGAGCTTAGTTTACTGGTACTGATACTGGCCCCTGATTGGCTGGAAGACACTCAGTATATACTCTACCAACTGAGGCCGGCTAGCTCAGTTGGTAGAGAATGAGTCTCTTAATCCCAGGGTCGTGGGTTCACACCCCACGTCTGGGGACCCCAGAGTTTGGAAGTCGCTTTGGATAAAAGCGTCTGCTAAAT
>JAVQJD010106460.1:0-12402 GCA_036023655.1 Nannoperca australis
TCTATTGTTTTTCAGTTCCATGCCCAGATAATTGACCAAAATAATTAGTTGGTTGCAAATGTTTAGTTAATTCATTCTTTTATGGTTATCAGTTATACATCCCCTTTAAGTGGAGTAAAAATAGTGTGTTTCCCCTTTAAGAGGAAAAAAGCTGTGTACTTCCCTTGAAGGGTAGAAGAAGAAGAACGTGTGTGAGACGATGAAAACGAGACACTTGCTTGTATTGAACTTTGGGCGATTTTGTTAATAAATGTTGCAGAAAAATCAGCAGCACGTCTCCCTGGCCGTTCATTTTAGGGGTGCAACACAGGCAGCTGTTTTCAACAAAAAACTGTAAAGCCCCACTGTACTCTACCTGCTCAGCACCAAATGGCAGACAGACACAGTTAGCAAATAGCTGGTGAACACAGTGGAGAAGCTAAGTAGCAGCTAAAGAGCCACATATTTCTCTCAGGAGTTGGTAGAGACCAAAAACAGAGCTAAAAGAGAGTGAACATTGGACTCCAAATGAAAAATAATGTTTCTCCGTAACTGCTGGATGTGTAAATAAGCAACTGTTTGCCAACAAGATCGCCATATCAACTTAAAAAGTGATGAAATGTCGATGCTGTGTTCACAACTTTTTTCTGCTGCCCCCAAGGAGCCCACAAAAATCAGATATTGCATATTTTAAGTCCACTTTTCTGACACCTAGATTTACTATTTCATGCCAAATGTTGAATTATTCCACAAGAATTTAATAACCAAATCAGGAACAAATGATTTTTGGACTACTTAGATGACATATTAGCACTTCTTACATCAAACAGCCGTGAGATTTCTAATCATTCTACCAGGAGAGTATTTCAAAGGGAATTCCTGTGATTGACAGCTGATCTAATACAACCTGAATAATGTATTGACTCAGGTCTGATCCGGGCAGACATAAACTCTGTTAGAGAAGCTGCTTAACAAGAGCGACTGATCTGATGGTGACTGTGAGGCAGTGGAAACAACAAAGTGATTTACAGTTCAGTCCATGAAAAGAAAGGGAACACTCTTGTTTCCCAACATCTTTTTTGAAGATAGTTTACCCTTGGAGAAGATAAACTCTGGAAACAACTTTTCTAAATCCAATTAGGAATGTTTTTGAGTTTCATTCAAGTTCAGGGGATTGCTTGCTTCACTGACCTACAGTAGCCTATTGTTGCAAGTGTCAAACTAATGTCTGCTCTACTGGAAAGTGGGCACTACATTCTTCTTGTCAAAATACCCTTCCGCTCTTGTGTTTCTCCTACATTTTGGTAAATTTTTGATGTTTTGATAATCATCAAAAAACTGATGAATTCCTCTTGTGTGCTGAATAGATACTGGCTTATTCACAAACAAGTGCGATGACGAACTGAACGAGCTGAGGAAGGGTATAGAGAGTGACGAAGGCAATTCTCCAGAGCCATGCAAGGACGATCAGCCCAAGAAGAAGCACAGGCGCAATCGCACCACCTTCACCACCTACCAGCTGCATGAGCTGGAGCGTGCCTTTGAGAAATCCCACTATCCAGACGTGTACAGCCGTGAGGAGCTCGCCATGAAGGTGAACCTCCCAGAGGTCAGAGTTCAGGTAGGAGGAACCACAACACCAGAGGCAACGACATGAGTCAAAAAATATTTTGTCTGTTAGTAAGTATTCACAGTCTGCAGTGTTCATGTTTGTTTTTATTTTATTTTCTCTTGTGTTGGGCCTTTTCTTAATATATTTCAGCAATAATTAGACAACCACATCACAAGCTGATCGTTAACCTTAAGAGTAAAATTGGTTTGTTTCCAAATGCTAGTGTTCTTGGGGACAAGAGAAACATGCCAAGCCTTTAGCCTTTGGCTTATAAGTATTCAGGTAATGAGATTGTACTAGATACTAGAAATTAGTTACGTAAGCAGAGTGTGTATTTATGTTAAAACACAAAATACCACAAGTAATATAGAGTTCTAAGGACAAAAAGGTGCAGTCTTCAAATAGGACAGTAGCTTCTTTGTAAAAACAAAATGGCCTAACTTCAGACAAAATTACACATTTAAGGTTGGCAAGAAGCAGCTGGATTCGGCAGGTGGTTGAAGATAAGTGCAAAGAACTGAACAATTAAGTCTTAACAGCTGCTTACTGGGAATTTCAGGAGCTTTTAGCTGCATCTCATGGCCTTCATCAGTTGTTGAACTTTTGCTCAGTTGTCATAGAGATGACTCAGTTATTATCATGTGACAACAGGTGGTTAGAAGATTTCCAGTAAGTTGACTGTCAAGAAATGTTTGGTTAGTGCTGCTAATATGATAAACTCACCATACCTGCAGTGTAAGAGGTGCTTGTAGGTAATTGACTACAACTGTATGTTTTTGCAGCTTAAATAACTTGAATAACTTGAACAATTTGAATTGTGTCTCATAGTGTTGAGATGTTTATTGTGCCTTGATCTGAAAGGGCTGTGTTAATGTAGAACCATTTCTTATTAAGATTAACTATTATTTTTCCAATGTTCACAACTAGATAATGCAAACAGAAAATCACCAGCCTCAAATTATGTTAATTATCAATCAATCATATGGGTCACCAGATACTTACAGGAGAATAATTATACGCACATCACATGTAGCTGCAGGGGAAAAAATATTGAAGAAAATTATAACATCTGCACATCAACCACCTAACAAGTTAATTTTAATGTTTAAACGTTTTGAACCCAGTCGGATCTCTCTTTTCATGGGTCACCACACGACAATCTTTCCATGGTTTATAGGTTCAGAAAAATTCTAACAAATAGAATGAGATCAAAAAATGTAGATCATGTCTCTTGTACTCAGGTACTAATCGTGACAACTTGATTTTGTCCCCCAGGTCTGGTTCCAGAACCGCAGAGCTAAATGGCGTCGGCAGGAAAAACTGGATGCCAGCACCATGAAGCTCCACGACTCACCCATGCTGTCGTTCAACCGCTCAGCACCGGTTCACACCAGCATGGGTCCGATGACCAACTCCCTCGCCTTGGACCCCTGGCTGTCCTCCCCCCTGTCCAGCGCTACGCCGGTCCACAGCATCCCGGGCTTCATGGGTCCAGCTCAAGGCCTCCAGCCCAGCTACGCCAGCCACAGCTTCCTCAACTCCACTCCTCATCCTTCTCATCCTCACTCTCATCCTCATCCTCATCCTCATCCTCACTCTCATCCTCATCCGTCCATGGGCCAGGGGATGCAAAATATGGCTCCTCCTCCCTACCAATGTCCGGCCCCCTACCCTGATAAATACCCTCTGGAGGACGTGGACCAGCGCAGCTCTAGTATTGCTGCACTGAGAATGAAAGCCAAGGAACACATTCAGTCTATGGACAAGACATGGCAACCCATGTGACTAACAAACCTGACAGAACCTTGTGAATGACACTCAGAAAGGGAGACGTTGAAGTTGTTTCTTGTGGTTCAGAGTAACAGATGTTGAGTAAAATGTTGGAAAATATGGCAGTGACATGTCTGTTACCCACAAAGAAAAGGAAATTGATTTTGTGGATTTTAGGACTTTCTTTTTTCATTTTTCCTCATCTCAAGGACATGAAACAGACAAGTGAACTCTATTGCTGTAAAAGCAAATGTTTTTTTGGTGGCCATTGCTCTTGTCACAACTTGCACCCCAGGAGCAAGGAAATATATTTCCTTATTATCCACCTTTTATAACAAACGTAGTCTCTTTACAGGAGCGTGTTACAGGCAAAATTGTTTTTAATGCCTAGAGATGTTCATGTGTCCCCTGCGACAGCTCGTGTCAGAGGACAGCTGTTCATGAACTGGGAATGAAGGCATGACAACATGAAAATCACCTAAATATGGGGATTATTATTGTTCTAATCACTTTTCTGTTATTTCTGTCAACATCAAAAATTGAGTCAGACAAACATCCTACTGTTAATTGTTTCCTTTTCCCATTTGTCCCCCACTAAGTTTGTGTTTTTTACTAATTAATCCAGTTGTTGCATTTTCGTGGGTCAGCTAATCAGCGTCTCTGTGAATGAAAGTCACAGAGTCCAGACTTTGTGAATGAAAGTCCAGTTTCAGTTTAATGTGAGAGCAGCTTTTAAAAGTTGCGGCATGAAGACAAATCACAATGTCTCTGACTGGGACTGTAAATGCATGTCACACTAATATGTTGATTTATCAAAGCTGAGTAACTGGTTTTAAGCTGAATCTCCCAATTATACTACCACTTACTGGCCACCCAGTTTAGATCTTTGAGCTTATAGCTTACTGGAGGAAGATGACAACCGAGGACCAGTGAGGCCTGCTGTCGTGGTTTTCTATATACAGGGAAGGGACAAGCCGTAAAATAGATATCTGTTTGTTGGGAAAGTGTACTAGAGTCAGAAATGTGATGGCACCTTCTAAGTGAACCAGGGTTGAGAATATACCAAAAATAATTCTGCACAATTATGATCTCTTTCTGATTTGTGTTGAGATGCTTTAAAGAAGGGAGGAGGGAAGGAAGGAGGGGAGGAAGGAGGGAAGGAAGGAGGGGAGGAAGGAAGGAAGGAAGGAAGGAAGTATAAAAGAAAGAAAAACAGGCTATTAAGTGGAGTAACCCTTTTTTTTTGCTTGAGTGGCTGTTAGAGGAGAAAACCTGTTGGCAGCTCAGTGTTGGGTGGCTGCGTGTACGTGCAGTGCAGCAGAAAGAGCCCTGTGTGATGCGTCACCCTACATAGTTTAGTCTTTGTTCGGCACAATTGATCCAAGTGTATCCTCTTTGTCTGAAATTGAAGGGGTGGGGGTAGAGGGTGGTCTCAGGCTGCACTAAATAGGCCCTTGTAACCATTTTGTCATGGAAGTTTTTTTTCTTTCTTAATAAAAGGAGGAGCTGCTATGGTCATTAGTGACACAATATTGGTCTTTTACCATCTGTTATAGAGTCAAGATCTAATTGTCTTAAAGGTAAAGAAGAATCTAACCACAACGTGTTTCATAGGAGCACTAGAGCTAAATCGATTTGTTTTTGGTATTGAGACATTTTAACAACAGCATCTACAGATGGCATCTCACCTAACTGAATATGTACAGGCAGAAAAGCTACATGGTAAACCCATATGTTAACTTTTTTTACCTTGTTTATGGATCAAGAGGGAGAGAAAATCCTTCATCTTAAAGTGCAATTTCAGACTCCTTTTAATTTTTATAGATATTTTCTTTTTTTTAAAAGGAGACTAATTTTGCCCATATCTGCTGATTGTATGGTTGTGATATTTCATTTTAATATAAAATGAAAGTTGCACTGACAGTAAGTGACACTGACATCCACACTGACCACAGCAAGAACAATATTAAGTATTTAATTTCTCGTTCATTTATTGTTGTACTGCTCAGAGAGGGAAAAACACAGTTTCATGTCCTTATGTAGTTTTTTGAAAATGTTGTTGGTTAGTGATGTTTAGACTCCCAATTGGACAATGCCAGGACCTCACAACATAGAGGATTACCTTGCACATTAAGAGCTTCTTTAGGGTGCTACATAAATGTGATTTTGGACCAAGAACAAGCCAAAGGTTAGATAGCGGACAAAAATGCACTAGAGGTTTAACAGGTTTTTTTTTTTTTTTTGTGAATATGTACAGGATATTTTTCCTGTATGGCTGTTTTGTTTCTTACATGTCATTTCTGTCCTAGTGATATAATTGTTTTCTTTCTTTTTGATGTCCATATTCTGGAAAGAATGAAGATCTACTGAAAATAAATATAGTTTGATAGAATATGTATCTCCACTTTCTCAGTGCAGTGCTTTCATGTTGACCTGTGCACTCATTCTCACACAGTCAATTTTTTTTTTTTTACCCCAGTAAGTCTAGAGAGCAATCCAAGATTACTACAATATAATCGTTGTCATCTGACATACATGGGGAGAGACTTTTTTTTCCTTTTCTTCCAACACTTGTACCTTGTCTCTCTCTGTCATATAAGCGCTCTCTCTCTCTCTTTTACCCCTCCCAATCCTCTCTGCTGTTCCATGGTTTGATGGCAGAATGCCAGCCTGTTAGGAAGATGAGACTCCAATCAATCAGGGCTTCCCAGGGGGGCCTCTGACTGCAGGGTCCGACTCCCTAATTGCCCCTAGGCGGGCAGGCAGGCTGGCAGGCTCAGCCGCTGCAACACATGTTCACAGAGGGACCGGTGCCGCCGTGCTAGCTGGCCTCCTCAGCGTGTGAATCACTTTCTTGGACAGATGGATGCCTGCATGGACCTGACTACATGGGCCATATGGGCAGGCCAGTGGATGTAACAGAGAAATGTTTTTTTTTTTTTTTTACATGTCCTGAAGTGATTAGATACTGCATTACACTCCAGTGGTATGTTGTTGGTTTGTGCCTCTCATGAATAACCAAGTCACATAGCTAAGCATCTGATTTTCCAGAAAACAAATACTTCTGTTTTTGAAATGTTTAAACAAACAAGTCCCTGCTCAAGTTGTACGAGAACCAGTTAGATTAGTATAAAGTATTAAGTCATTATTAAATTGTTAGTTTATTTTTCCCATATTTTATATTCATGTTTTAATAGTTTCTGTGTGTTTAACAAAAAAGGGCAAGGACATACTGTATGTCATTCCCGGCTATCCAGATTAGGAAACATTATTTGCAACTTGGGACTGGTTAAAAATCAAAAATTGGCAGGTATTTCTTTTTAATATAATCAGATGATTAGATCTGTGACTCAAATAAAATGGTAATGCGTGATAGGCACAAACTGGGGCTACTTGTTGGTATGGAACAAAAGTAAAAGCAGTTATGTATCGTGAGACACAACTTGAGTTGTAAAGAAAAACACAGAAAGTTGCTTTTTTTCTCTGTATAACGTGTAACGAGTGCACAAGTAAGACAAGAGAGAATTATGGCACTTTCACTACTTTCACATGTTGATTTTTGTTTATCAGATCACATCTCGGGGTTCATGTTCCCGATGAGCTGAACAAAAATCCCACTGAATGGAGGAAAAGGGGGAAAATGCTTTGGACAAGAAAGGATGAAAGGAGAGACAGAGCATGGGAGGAAGTCAGAGTGGGAGAAAGTAAAAAGAGAAACATTAAGAAAGAGATTAAGCAGAAGAAAAGTGTGGGAGTGAGAGAGAGAGGGAGGGAGAGATGGAGGGAGTAAGAGTGGAGAGGAAGAGGGGAGGGAGGGTGGGTGGGATGGCTGCTCATCAGAGTTAATGATGTAGAAAATCCCCCAATTAGAGCGTTTTCCTGTGTTGCAGGATGAGTTCAGAGAGGGGTCCTCTGACAGCCCAAGGATTAGTACCCAGGCCGGGCCAGGCCGAGCCGGGCCTGAACAGACACTAACTAACTGCTGGACAGCTTGGCACTGCTCAGCTGGGGCCGGATCGGGGCTATAGCCACAGCCAGGGGCCGGGGTAGGCATGCGTTTAGCCGGAGTGAGTGGCACAAAGAAAAGCATGGGAAAAAGAGCAGCAGCAGATCAACATAGAATAAAAAAAACAAGTGTTCTTCTCTACTATGCAATATTTCACTTTTATACAAATGTGAGCCAAATAAGATTTTGACTTAAGTTGATCTTTATTCGACCTATTACTAACTCCCTGAACTTTTCAAAAATGTACCTATTTTCTAAATGTATTGAACATTTGGACAGGAGGGACCAAAAATTCAGAGAGAAAAACATGAGTACTAATATCTGATGTTAACATTGTCTCTGGCTGATGCATCTATTTTGTGACAGCATTACAAACTGTATGTGCTCACCCAAAACATAACCTAATCTAATCTGGACATCTGGATTGTACTGAAAATCAATCTGTCCACATACTGCTTGATGTCAAACAATAGATCACAAGATGGCAAAAAAACAATACTCAGTATTGTGGTGGTGAGACACAGGAACACAGCCTTTAATCCTCCTGACTCGATACTTGGGACAGTACATCTGAACATCAATTTGTCTCTTCACACGACGACTAAGTGATTGCTGTTGAAACATAACAAATAAAAGCCCTTTGCCTCTTATAGGGTATTCACCTGCAAGAGAGACAAAACAAATACATAGAAGCAGAGATATTGAGACTTGAGTCAGACTTATGTCACGAAAATGCAGACTTGAGACTTGAGCATGAAGATTTGTAGAACAATTTGAATGAACAATTCTAGCATCTGGATATTTTCCATGCTTTCCTTTGCAGTCTAACTGTAAAGGTCACCGAAAGTAAGGTGTCAGTCTTCAAAGTTAAAGGTTGTTGACTAAATTGCAAATAGAAAGACAAGCCCTAACTTTGTTCATTAAGAGCCACTGAGTCCCTAATGACTAATTGATAAATTGTGCAGTCTATTATTTCGCTCCTGCACCCCAGTAGATCTGAAAGGGCCACGGCTGGAGTTAACAGTCTTATTGGAAAGATGCGTTCCTTGTAAAGGACAATAAGATAAAATAGCGGAATTAATTGGATTTGATTAAGAGAGCTTTTCAATGGGACACAGCTTTTTCGCATGACATAATTAGAGGTCAGTTAAGGGGGGGGGGGGTATTTGCTTGTTGGCGCCAGTGTTGTGTGGGTGTGCCTGTGTGAGAGACACACAGACAGACACAGAGAGAGGGGGGTGCTTCCTTCACACTTGTAGAGCTATGTTGTGTGTCTGATGTGGTACATTTCTATTGGCTCACTCACCAGAAAGCACACATTGAGGTGCATAGGGGGCCCTCTGTGCGCTCAGTGTGTGATTATTATCACTACACTTGCCATCATTAAAGGCACAGGGCTCAGTCTTTTGTTATCGCTACACGCTCATTAGCAGAGCACTTCAGAGACTGCATTATTGTATGGAACAGGGTGGTGACAAAAGAGTACAGTCAGCAGTGTTTCTGGATGAGAACAAAACATGTAAACAAACTCAAAACATTTATTATAGACACAAGCACGCACACATTATGAATTTATAATCCTGTTGCTGTATAATCTAAAATAGGAGGAAGGGCATGCAAGCCTTCAGATCTAAAAATACATCTGAACTGTCATGAACGAAAACCAGGCTTCACGCCTGATTAGATTATCAAATATTTCATTTGCCTGCAGAACAGTCCTGATGTCACCTTTCTCTGTTTTACTGGGATTTTGGACAAATAATGAGCCCAAAACTGTTCTCTAATCCCACAGACAGCAGGCATTCACCTTTTTGAAGTGCTCTTGAGCATGGCATCACACTACACGCTACAGGAAACATGTTCTGCACTGGACAACATGGTCTGACAAAGTGGGAGTGTTTTGATTGTAGCGTAACAGAAATGTTTGTGTATGACAAACATTTCTTGCAGGCAAGAATAGACGGAGCAGCACAAGACAAGTAATTGTTCAAATAAGTTCATCTAGAAAAAAGGAGACCAAGGCTGGTTTAGAACTTGAAACAAGTACACAGTGGTGGTATGTAAATGTAAATGTAAATACTTTTACTCAAATACTGTACCTAAGTATAAATTTGAGCTATGAACACATTAATGCATCACTAATTATAATCCAGAAATATAATATTTTAGAAAATATTTTGAAAAGGGATGCTAGGCATAATGAGTACTTTTACTTTTGTTATTTTAAGTATATTTTGAATGCAGGAAATTGACTTGTAACAGAGTATTTTGTCGTATTGCTACTTTTACTCAACCGCTGCAGGAACAGTATAGTCTAGTCTGGAGAGTCTGGACGTAGAACTAGCACGCCCTCTATGTTTACTACTTGGACATGACAAGGAACTTCACCCACACTGTAACACACATTGTACACAATAACATACAGTATATGCACTTGAATTCAACTTAAGCAGTTAAAAAATAAAATCTGTATTCATGTTTATCTGTTTTCATGTAGTTGAATTACTTGCCGTTTGCTGTTAGACCACAGCACCCACTTGATAAAACCGATATATCTTGCTTTCACTGTTTCACTTTCATACAATGTATATAGTCAGTGGTAAAGTACAGGATATATTGTACTATTGTGTTGGTAGTGAAACGACCCTACATGTTTAATCACTGGTCATAGTGGTTACCGCGGTAACTCACAAAACCTCTCTTGTAACAAACGCGGCATTTCCGTGTTTTGATTTGAGAGGCACACGTCACGGAGTTGACAAAAATCCCACAATGCAATGGCATTTTTACCTCAGCTAAACTGAATTAACCAACATCACAGCTGAGAGTGAATAACTTTAAATACGTCGCTTGGTTTCATCTGATATCTCATGGAATTGTAGTTTGGGGTCTGAGTGGTGATATTCAGAGACTCGCTCGCTGGTGTATGTATGTTGTCTATTTGAAATATTACTAGATTAGCTACTAGCCAAATTAGCTAACGCTAGTTGTCATTAGCTAGCTTTTCTGTTTTTTTAAGTGCAAACATGAATATAAAAAAGGCATTTGATGACATTTTGCTTCGAACTAGGATTCTTAAAAATGTCATCCGTTGCTTTGAACTGGTTAAAAGTTAGTCACGCCGAAACGTAATTAAATCAATTAATCTGTTCTTTCTCATAATTTAGAACTGGGTTTGCATCAACTCTTAGTTTAAGATTAAACTGAATAAATTATAATGTTGTTACGATAATTTAGTTTATAACACAGTAGGTGAACTGTTAGATATCTTTTAAAAGTACCTTGAGATATCACGTTGTAGATGTCACAAATTGTTGGTAAGATATATTTATGATTCCAAACCTACCTTTGTGGTTTTACAGATCCGTATTGTAAGCATAGTACATAACGTTTTGGCTAACTTTCTAACCCTGCATTATGGGATACCCTCCAGAATACAACTGTTTAAATCAATGTTTGCGTGTTGTTGGCCAGGTCTCCAACCCCCCAGCCTGTGGCTGTGGGATCAGGATTTCAGTTGAGGATGGATCCAGAATATGAACATCGCCTTCTTCGACAAATCAACATTCAGAATGACAACTTGAGTCCTGTTGTGAGTCGTCGTTTTTTTTATTTTTCTCCTCTCCACTGTTAGTTGTTTTCTGTGTTCCTTAATAATTGAAATGTTTTACATCAACACTGAATTTGTGGTACTATTAAATGAGATTATAACCATAGATTGATACTACTTAAAGATAATTTATTGGTTTTCCAGAAACTGACGCAGAGTCTGCACGGTCGGACACCCATCAGCTCCCCGTTATCCTCACCCAGTAAGCTTGGAGATAGATTCATCCCCACCAGAGCAGGGGCCAACTGGAACATCAACTTCCACAGGATCAATGTACGAACGCTTTGTGGTTAAAGTTGTTGAGGAGTGTTTCTTTTGCAAGAGAAAAGTAGTGTTCATGTGTATGACAAAATGCTGCAGTGTGTTTGGGTGTTTGTGTCTCAAATTAATTAAATTATCGTTTTTGAATTTTAGGAAAACGAGAAGTCACCAAGTCAGAACAGAAAAACAAAAGATGCCTCTTCTGATAATATCAAAGGTAAATAGATTTTGTAAAGGTTATTTAGAAAATCCTAATACTTGCTCATGTGGATTGTAGTTTTGTGCTCATGTATAAATTATATTTTTGTTCATGTAGCAGATGGGCAGGCCTACTCTGCTTTGTTGAAGAATGAGCTGCTAGGAGCAGGAATAGAAAAGATCCAGGACCCCCAGACAGAGGACAGGCGTCTGCAGCCATCAACCCCAGAGAGGAGAAGTCTCTTCACTGTACGAACATTTAATCTCATACTCCTTATGTATTGAATTATACAGCACGTTGATCATACAATGTCAGAATAGACACACATACAATATGCTCTCTGTGTCTTGAGTGGGGGGTAAAAAAAACGTAAATCAAAGAGTAGAACGCGACTATACAGTCAGTGTACAGTTTTCTTCAGTGGTTTGTTATTTTAATGACGCTGGTAGAGAATATGATGAGTTCTGCTTGTGTGTTCTTTGCAGTACTCACTCAACACTAAGAGGTCGTCACCAGACGATGGCACCAACATCTCCCCCTACTCTCTGTCACCTGTCAGCAATAAAAGGTAGTTTTTTAAATAGCGTGTAGATCTCTTGTTGTTGATCACACTGAACTGTATGTTTTGACATCAGTCATGTCTGACTTTTCCGGTTGCAGTCAAAAATTGCTGCGTTCGCCAAGAAAGCCAACTCGCAAGATCTCAAAGATCCCTTTTAAAGTCCTGGATGCTCCAGAGCTGCAGGATGATTTTTACCTCAACTTGGTGGACTGGTCGTCCCTCAACGTGCTCAGTGTCGGGCTGGGCACATGTGTTTATCTGTGGAGTGCCTGTACCAGCCAGGTACTGCAGAGTGTTTACACAACTAATACTGGAACATGAATGTGAATAGTCTGGTGTGTGTGTGTGTGTGTGTGTGTGTGTGTGTGTGTGTGTGTGTGTGTGTGTGTGTGTGTGTGTGTGT
>JAVQJD010106461.1:0-65762 GCA_036023655.1 Nannoperca australis
GTGTGTGTGTGTGTGTGTGTGTGGGAGATAGAGGGGGCGAGATCAAGGAGGGTGAGAGGAAATGTGTGCGTGTACGCCATAGCACTGTATCTGTGTGTGTGTTGTTCTTGCGTGTGTGAGCAAATGTTTGCCTGTGGGTTGGAGCTTTTGTCTGCATATAAATCCTTACAGGGAAAAGATCAGTATGTTTTCATGCTCTGTCTTGCAACCCCCACCTCACCAGGACCCAATTCCCGAGGTGGTGAAACCCTCCAGAGGTCCTAAAGCTGGTGGCACTCTCATTACAATTTTTGGACGATTTCTGGACACTGGCAGCACGGATGATGTCCAGGTTACCATCGGAGGGGTTGACTGCACTGTGTAAGGATTTCTTTTCTCAATTAATTGTCATTCACGCCAAAGCCCAATTCTGTTTCAATTCAGTCTCTTGAGTTGATAAGTGCTACTTGTTATTCAGACATTGTATTCTATGCAAATTATACAGTATGCACACTTTGAAACCCATAAATTGATTTTTTTTTTTACATTCCTGAAACGAAAATGGAATTGACCTTAACTCTGGTGTCATAAGTAAGACTTTTTTTCCCCTCTTACCATTTGCCTTAGCAGTTGTGACCACAAGTGTTCTGTCAAAACCAGCTCATGGTGACATTTTAGGCAGAGGTAACGGGAAAAATAACGAGCTAGAGAAGCAGCAAAGCCAGGATTTAACAAGCTGTCAGGCTGCTGCCATGTTGGCTTCCACTGCACAGTGACCTTGTGCGACCCCCCCCCCACTCCTCCAGCCAGCCAGTGTTGAGTTATGTCCTTGTCTTGGCAGGGAGCAGTTTGGAGCAGAGATCACCTGCAGGACAGGAGAATACCGAGCAGATAAGGTGCCCTCCGACCCTCTTGTCGTCACGGTGAAGTATGGAAAGAGTACCACAAAAACCATCCCAAGTGCCTTCCAGTTCATGGAAAACCCCATTGTGCAGGACCACGAACCCAAAGAAAGCTTTGTCTGGTCAGTGCAAAGTAGTAGCATATTAACCTTTTACTTTAAATCAAAGTGTTTGTAATGTAATTAATATTACCTGGAAAACATAACCTTAAATGAAAGTTTAAGGCAAATTGTGGTATTTGGCGGGTGTTACTCTCATACTCTCATGTCCATGTTTTGGACCGCTTTATCTTGTTCTTTCAGCTGCAATCAAAGACAAGTCTTTAAATGTTTTTTGGCAAGCAAGTGGACTAGCTTTAAAGATTGCAATGTCTGTCGGTTCACCAATGTGACCCAGACTAAAAATATCTGAACAACTACTGGATGGATTGCCATGAAATTTGGTTCAGATTTCCATCTAAAGAGCTTAATAACCCCTGACGTTTCCTCCAGTACCATTGTCAGGTCAAAGGTTGTTCAGTACTTTTCTTTATAAAATGAAATGAATGACATTTACATCAGCCCCAGCTGTACTCTGTGTTTATTGCTAATTATTAAATATTAGCATTCTAACACGCTACATTATGATTGTGAACATGGTATAGATTATACCTGCATGATAGCATGCTTCACATTTAGCTCAAGTCACCGCGGTGCACTGCTAGCATGGCTGTAGAGTCGAATGCTCGTCTTATATGTAAAGTTGTAGGAGGCTCTCTCTCCTTGTCTTTATCGAGATTGATTTTGGCCGGGGTCTCTGTATTTTCATCATGATTGCCGAAAATGGAACAATACGTTCCAGGCTGATAAATAAAAAGCTGATATTTCCGTTTTAAAATCCTCACCCTCTGATATTGTCGAGAGGCAAAAAAAAAAAGAAAACGAAATAAGCTGCTAATTTGACGTTGATGACAAGGTCGAATAGAATAGTACTGTTATGGGAAATTGAACACTGAGAAAGACACTTGCCTTGTTCTCTGCCCGGCGAGCTTCTGTCTGGATAAAACCTTGGTTGAGGTTATTAATGCCAATAACCTTTTTGTTTTTAAAAACTGTGATTTGTCCTTCAAGAGTAGCTGACTTTTCCCGTGTTTGTGTATGTGTGCAGAATATTTTCCATACTGATCAGCTGAAGGGGATACAAATGCTAGTCTTTGATGTTGTACCAAACGGCTTGATGATCGCTAAAAACGGATGCATTACCTTGCTTTTTCTGTGCAATTGAAAGCACTAGGGCACATGTGATTAGGCATACTGACTTTGAACAATAGACAGCAGATAGGCTGCTTGCAGACTAAACTAATTAGTTTTAATCTCCGGTAAAAATTACCCCAGGTGCAATTTAAAAACTGTGTTTGTCTTCATATAACTCTCCCTATGAGCTTCTCTTTGTGTGGCTGGGGATATCTATACTCATATATATTACTCTATATATTACTTTGTTGTTGATCGTAAGTTTGTATTTTAGTGGAGGGAGGAACATTGTGGTGACCGGCTCCGGGTTTGACCTAATCCAGACTGCTGTCATGAACATCCACGGGGACTTCTCGAATTTTTCGGAGGTGTGTGTCATCCATTTCTTTCTCTATTCCCTTTTATTCATCAGCATCTTCCTCTCCATCTTCCCATCAGCCCGTGGATTATCCACCTCCAAAAGCCATCAGTTCTTTGCTCTCCTCACTCTTTCAACGAACTGCCTCTTTCCTGCGATTCTGCCCCCCCCCCCTTAAAGCAGCAGCACTGCCCATCGATCTCTCCACATCTCATGAGCCCACGACTACACTGGTGATTCATTCAAACTCTGTGAAGCATGCACACACACACACACACATTCACACACATCTTGCTTCCACTGATCAGTGAGATCCCATAAGCCAGTATTACTTCAACTCACTTCTTAGGCCATAAATCCTTAAAACCTGTAGGATTGCAGATAGCAGCACCACTGTTTCACCCGCACCAAGATGTAACTATGTTCTTCGTCCAGCGTAAGCAAGTAGGAGTGACTCTGCCAGAGAACTTGAAGGAGCTGCATACAGCTTGCCGATGCCTACCCTCCAGTCTACTGGGGCAGTGTTAAGCAGTAATTTTGTAAACTAAATTTAATACCAGCATTAAGGTTGCAGAAGATTACGTGGCTATGCTGCTCGTCACCACTTTACTCCTGGCCAAGTCCCTGGTCCCTGCTTCCCAGGGACAGGAGAGATTTGAAAAGACGTCTGACTGCCGCAAACTAGCAGCGGATGTAAAGCGTTATCTCAAAGGCCTTGGCTGGTCAACTTCATAAGCTTCTCTTGGTTTAAGTCTATCCACTGAACTTGACCCAAATATTTGGAGTCATTATTCCTGCTGGCTTGTGGTAAAAACATGTTGATTACATTGTGGGTCAGGTTAGCGGCTCAAAGCAATGATTTGTAATTGTAAACAGAGACTACTAGAGCTGATTGCGCTAGATGTCCCTAAGTTCAGACTTAGCCTAGTTACAATATAAACATTTAGCAAGTGTAGATCTCACTAAATGAAAACGGGTTGCACCACATAAACTATTTCTTATGAAGACATAAGATTTTAATATGTATGCATACTAACTGCTAGGTGTTGTTGTGTAGCTAACTGAACCAACTAACTAAACTATCTTGTAAAGACTTGTTTGGACTAAAGCCTGTTGTTGTACATAATATGGAATATGGTTGATGCAATATACCTCAAATTAGAGTTTAAAGACATTTAATACGACAAATTGACTTTCGAGCTAAATGACAAAAGACATTCAACTCGTATAAGTAGTCTCATAATATATAGTAGGTCTATTTTTTCAAAGCATTATCTGATGTATCCTACGCCTTTTGCCTTGTCCTTTTTGAGAAATTTAGACAGCGTGTAGGACTGTAGGGTTTAGCTGTCACATTGTCAGGCCTGTATCGAAAAAATCAGAAAGTGACAGAAATATCGCCATCAGTCCAGTTAATGAAAAGCAAATAAACAAAGCCAGAGGAGGAATGACTCAATGTGATTTGTGATTCATCAGAGGCTGCTATTCTACGATGGCAGATTGGGATTTTAATAGAATGACTGAAAAGAGATGCATAATTTTACCTTCCCCATTGTACCAAACCAGGCTTTTTCCCCCCACCACCATCCCACCCCCCAAAACACTCTTCCCTCACACAACAAAAACATTAATTCACTGCCTCTTTCAAACAAAAAGCCCTCAACGCTTACCGTTAGATTTTCTATCTCGCCATATTTTCTACATTGAAACTGTTATTTTATCCTTTGTGTGTTGTTTTTCTCACTTTGTGTGCTACATCTTTCTTTCGTTGTTTATGTCCAGTTGTGACATTTTACTCTCCCTTCGATACATTCAGGACGCCCACGAGAAGAACGACACATTCATCCACTTTCAGTCTCCAACCGTAAACGGCACCCTGAACCCTCACTTCAGAGCGTACATCCAGCTGGACAACTGGGTGAAGGAGCTGAAGCCCTTCGACTACTACTCTGACCCCACCTTCAACACGGTCACCAAGAAGATCATCACGGAGGCCAGCATCATCATTATCACTGTGAGTCCAGGCTGCTCGGGTCCCTTTAATGCTGCAGTGTGGAGTATGACAGTGTTTATGAAAAGTCAGCCTCTTTTTGAGGAGGAATTAAGACAAATGGTGTTATTATCATTGAGATTGTGGGCCTACAATGTCAAAAACATAGGGGTTATGAAAAGTATATATGGATAGAAGAGAGGTTTTAATTAGGTTTATCAACTGATTGGAGGCTAAACATGAAAAAGTTAAAGGTTTATAATTATTTAACCATCTGTATTACTTATTGATGCATTAAATAATATTTTTGATTAGTCTAATTAACCATTACTTTTAACATTTTAGATTAGTAGTTGGGCTATACAATCTCAGAAAATATTGAAAAATGCCGATCACAGTTTGCTGAACTCCAATTTGAGGACTTCAAATGACTTGTTTTGTCTGATGAAGACTCAAAATTCTTAAGATATTCCGTTTACTATGACAGAGGACAAAGCAAAGCAGCAATCATCACAACTCAAGGCGCCGGAACTTAGAAATGTTGGGCATTATTTCTTGAAAAATTACTTAAATCATGAATATTACAAATTCAGTGGACTAATCAATTAATTGTCCAATCAGTTCAGCTGTAGATTGGTCTTACAGCTTATTACTTCTTTATGTCAGTTTGAAGGTTCCTTAGCATTTACCTTTTTAAAGTTTCTTTGGGCAAACACACTTTAAGTACATTAGTCATGACAGACATCTGCAAAAAAAGGCCTTTTCAATTACTCAGTCTCTGTTTTACTTAAGCTAATTTCACCTTTCTTATATTCCAGACTGAATTAGAATAATTGAAAGCATGTCTGTAGATACAGAGGTGTGCTGTAGAATCTCCAAGTGTATATTGCATGCTGGTGGCCCGGACTGTAGGATTGACTGGAACTGTGCCTGCAGTGTGTTTAGTAAGAAATTACTTGGAAGTGTGCGTACAATTAATACAATTTTAATCTTTCTAATTACTTTTGGGACTCATACTGGAACAGTGAAGAGCTGCTATAAACTTTCCAACCATTACTAATGAAAATGCTTATAATAATGTTTTTAATACTCATCATACGATGCGTCAACTTGATAGTGGATTCATTTCTCTCCCGTTTAGCTCACGACACTTTGAGCATTACCTTGTATCTTCTCCTGCAGGGTCGCGGATTCTCCAAAGCTATGACGGCCAAAGAGGCGCAAGCGTTTGTGGGCGACGTTCCCTGTTTGGTCAACACGCTTCAGGACGACAAGCTGTTTCTGGACCCACCTTCCACCCCGCCCAGCGCTCGCTCCAGACGGCACCGCAGAGATACCCGGCCCGAGCTACTGGACTTAACGGTCAGATCAGAAAAAAAAAAGACATGATTAAATAAATCACAATAATCCATGAAGTAAAAGACTAGAAAATGTTACTTAAGTAAAAGTATGTCATTATAATGCCCCTGTAAGTGTTAAATTACTATATATTCTATCATTCGATTATTATGCATTAATATCTATGCAGCATTTTACTGTTGTAGCTAATTTATTGATTTTTTTTCTCGATTAATTGATTGATTACTTGGTTTGTAAAAATTGATAAAATATTCAGAAATGCCCATAACAATTACCCAGAGGCCAAAGTGACATCTTCACAGTGCTTGTTTTGTCCAACCAATAGTCCAAACCTCAAAATGTATTTTTTTAAGTCGAATTATTAGGAGATAAAGTAGCAAATCTTCACATTTGAGAAACTGGAAACATGAAATGTAGCATTTTTTTAAGATTTTTTTTTTTTAACAATTATCAAAGTAGTTGCCAATCAAGTCTGTCAGTCGACTTATCGTTCCAGCTGTACTTGTATAAACTGTTGGGTGGTTTAATTTAAAATGAACCATCATAGTATATGTGCTCTTTATATGTTTTGTGTGCAAAAATCTTAATTTGTAAAATAACTAAAGCTGTCAGACAATGTAGAGGAGTAAAAAGTATTTCCCTCTGAAATGTAGTGAAGTATAAAGTGGCATGAAAAGAAAATACCGAAGTACAAGTACGTCAGATTTGTGTAGGACTTACATTCCGCCACTGCAGATACATTCACAGACTTGATGACAGATGAGATGATACATGCATGATGATACGATACTTCTGTATTCGTATCTTCTGTACAACTTGAGACCCCATTTTTTCCACCGGTTGAACTATTTTCATGTAGCTACAGGCACTTTATAATTACTTTTAATTATAGCCGAGCCACAATTGTGATTAATACCGTAACTTCTCCTCCGGGTAATTCCTCAAAGTAAGCAATTGTTTCATTCCTATGGCTGAGTGCTGCACAAAGAAGTGACACCAACGGACTATCAATAGCGCAGAATACCAAAAAGAAACAGCTTGATTATAAAGTGCCAAACTCAATACATTCATGCATTTGTTCAGTTAATGTGGGCCCGCCAACTTGCACATAGCCCCGGCACTTTCAAAATACTGAAAGGTCCTGCAGCTCCTTTTAGAAGAGCTGTGGGCAATTATGTAGATTGTCCTCCGTCCCCGGTTCCTCTCCAACACTGTCGAATCTTTACCATTGACACCTACCTGAATAAATCTCTGGCTAGTATGGTGAGTGCTTCTGCAGGTAATAAGATTCCCTTTCTGTGTTTATCCACAGATCAAGTTTGGGAAAGGGGAGTGGGTGGTCGGGTCGGTGCAGTACGAGAAGAAGAATGACTTGTCACTCTACATCATCATCCCTGCTGTCATTGTGCCCATGCTGCTCATCATCGCTATCTCTGTCTACTGCTACAGGTAAATTGAGCTATTTTAGGTTAACGCCACATACTCTATAATAAAAAAATTTCGCTGTAGAAAGGTTTACTATTACCTAAACTTCTTAGCCCTACATTTACATGTCACATAATACTCTATAATCACTATTGGTGCAGTTTAAGCCTTTTTAACTGTTCTACACTGTGTTCCTACATAATACCCAGCTAACAGTTAACTTACAAACCTGCTATATTTTATGCCAGTGGTTCCCAACCCCAGCCTATTTGGCTTGTGACCCCTTAGCCCTTGTGTTTGGTTGAAATTAGCTAGTTTGTTGGGGTCCCACAGATCCACAGTGTGCAAATAATAACAATAATTGCAAAATCAATTTATGTTTTAAGTATTGAAAAGTTGTAACAATTCAGTTTGCCAGAAACTGGGCATGCTCCAACTCCAGTAACAGAAATTCCGATATAAAAGAAAGGGGACATGGGGAGGTGTTCTGCTGCATAAGATAATGTCAAGATCAATCGGAGATATAGATTGTATAAATTCATTGTAGTGAACCATGTTTTACAGCTGGAGACCTGTGTACATTTTATGTAGTGTGCTTCTAAAACATGTCATAAGTGTGACATAAGAAATGTTAAAATTAAATCAGATCAAATAGGAGAAGTCATGAAGTATTAAGATGATAAAGTCATGTTAAGTATGTGCTTTTTAAGTGCAGAAAACAAAATGTTTCAGATACAATTTCCACTTTTCTGTGGGGCCCTGGGCCCCCTTTAACGACTCAGAAAACAAAAAAATGGTTATACTTTCTCTTTTGTTATTCATTTTAATAATCTTGTGACCCCTCAGATGTATCTTGGGATACTGTGTGAGTTCCTGACCCCGGTGTTGGGAAACCGCTATTTTGTGTAATGTAGCTCACTTTTTCACTGGTAGTAAAGCACTGGTAGCTTTAGATGTCAGTTTATTTAACAGTTTTTTGGCTTTTGTTTTATTATATATCCATGAATCTTCACTGTGGCATCAGATCGAGGGTGGTGAACTTTTTTAAAATGTTGAAATATTTAAAAGCAGTATTTAAATAAGTGGAACAAAAGATAGATTCCCATTTTTAATTCGCAGAAGCCGCACAAAGACTAGCCAACTGAAAAATAATGAGCCTGGTTGGCTGCCTGTGTATCATCTGTAGACTGTAACCTACTGATGATCCCATTACATAATGTTACTTCAGATCAGTAAGGTTCTCAGTTGCCTAATAGCCTTTTGTGCCTAATAGCGTAATAGCCGGCTGCATTTGATAAATAAACATTGAAGTCTGCCGGGTTAGAGTTGTGTGTTAGAGTCAAGCCTTAGGCTAGGGGGGAAATACTTTTATTCTAAACTTTTATAAAGAGGAAAAAGAATATTGTGAATACTTTGCATTTCAAGCCAGTCTAGTAATAATAATCCTTTATATCCCAATACTGGGACTTACGAGGTATCTGTAATTGTGTGGTAATTTTACAGTGAAACCTAGTAAATAGTAGTACATTATTATTTGTCGTATCCAATATCACACCTCTAATAACATACTGTCTGTTCCCTACACAGCATTGTGTTTGCTCAAATTGTATTGGCATAATGTTATTGTAGGGAATGTTTTATAACCATTATAGCTTGTCCTACTCATTTTTACTCCATTCAATTTCACCAATTTACGCCATGCATCCTAAAAGTTTGTCGGTTGTCACAGGCGCTCATGCATTTGTTAAACTTGCAAATTTTTCTGCTGAATATTTATGAAACACCTGCATCAGGAACAATAAACCCACAGTGACTGCGGCTAAGATATCGGCCAGTTGCACCAGCAACAATTAGACCTCTGAAATAACTTTTTAATAAGTTAAAGTCCTTTCCTTTCACAACCTTTGTTTTCATGACACATGTGTTTGTGGAATTTGCTCAGGAGAAAGAGTCAGCAGGCAGAGAGGGAGTATGAGAAGGTGAAACACCAGCTGGAGAATCTGGAGGAGAGCGTACGGGACCGTTGCAAGAAAGAATTCACAGGTACAGACAGTGCAGATGCACAAAAGCTCTGCAATATCTCTAATGCACAAAGGATCCATGTTTCTAAGAAGTTATAAAGTAATGAAGTGTTTCATAGCTCTGATTTACATATCTCTCTGATGTATTGTACTGCAGTGAATTAAATAAATGTTCTGCTTAACATCATGTTATCATCATTATGAGAAGCAGTTTTGCAGTAATGTTAATGGCAAACAGTCTTTCACAGCTGAAATCATTTTCCTGGCAACGCTGTCCCTTGTCTGTTTCTCGCAGCATAATGATTGAGACAGACGAGCAGCACACAAATGACACAAGCTGCTTATTAAAAAGGAACAAGGTACTATTTTCTAAGTTTCCATCCCGCAGACTTGATGATCGAGATGGAGGACCACACCAACGAACTCAGCGAGGGACGAATCCCCTTCCTGGACTACAAAACCTACACCGACCGCGTCTTCTTCCTGCCCTCTAAGGATGGTGCCAATGATGTGATGATCACAGGAAAGCTGGACATCCCAGAAGCTCGACGGGCCATAGTGACTCAGGCGCTCAACCAGTTCTCCAACCTCCTGAACTCCAAGACCTTCCTCATTAATGTAATTATAATGCGCGTGGGTGTATCACTGAGTGGTCATAGACTTATAATGTCTGCTTACACAAAGTTTAAAGGTATGCAACATCAGAGCTTCACAAAGCGATTGAACAGCTTAAAGAACTGCTGTGCCGCTGTGCTAGCATGGCTGTAGACAGTCTTGTTTTTCTTTAAAATACTCAACAGAATACATTAAATAGATTTAAAACATAGGCTGGCATGATTTTATTTTTTTGTATTTTTAACAAATCCTTCTTAGCTCATCAAATCACTGAAGCAGCATGCTGAAAACATTGAGACGCGCCCTTGAGCATCTCTCTCATTTGGAGCTACTCAGAAATAGATATTTGTGAATAAACTAAACTGGCCTTGTTCATCACAATGAAGTATGCAACAATAATATGTCTCTTTTCTGGTTTTTAATAGTGTTGTATCAGTCTGTGGCTACACAGGTAATCATCCTAAAATGTAGCAGGATAAAATGAATTGTTGGTTTTGGTTTCTTTAGAGGATTTGATAATAGTAAAACGGTCAAATCAAGCCAGCCCTATCGGGCAAACTTTATTAAACAAAAGTGTGGATTTACCTCCCACAACATCGATGGTGCACACTCCTCAACATCTCTGTTAAAGTCTTCCTTAATCATAATCAATATACTGTCAGGTCCTTTTATGTGTATTTTAAACTCTGGATATCTTCCTTTGGACTTTGTTATGCTTTAGTTAGTGGAGTACAGTATTTGGAAGTGAGAAGCAGAAGACATAGCAGAGGGAGATGTGTGAAGATTCCTAATAATCCAATATTGCTGGCACAGAAACAGCCTCTGAGGTGTTAACTGCACATGTGTGGGTGATTCCTCTTCTATTAATTGGTATCTTTTCTTAGCCACACTATTAAGGCAGAACTGAATTTACCTTGATAATTATTGTTTTCACAAGCATTAGTCTTTTGATAATTTAAAAGCATGTTATGTCGGATTTGCGTGTGTTTGTGTGTGTGTGTGTGTGTGTGTGTGTGCGCAGGCTGGGCTTCATCAGGATTATTCATTTAGCGTGTCATTCGCCTGTTTCTTTGTTTGTGTGGCGGTTTGTTTGTAGTTTATCCGTACGCTGGAGCGCAGTCATGACTTCAACGCCAGGGCGAAGGTGTATTTTGCCTCCCTGCTGACAGTGGCTCTTCATGGGAAACTGGAATACTACACCGACATTATGAGAACGCTGCTGCTGGAGCTGATGGAGGAATATGTCAACAGCAAGAACCCTAAACTCATGCTGCGCAGGTGAGTGAGCAGCAACTCAGTACGCCACTGCCAAGTTTGATGTGTAAGAAGTTCTGTTCTGCTCAGATATCATGACAACTGCATGCTTTTTAGCCACGCTAGCAGAGGAGTTCTAGGGATGGAATGACAAATGTCTGTTGGTCTGTCAGCCACTTTGGTCTAGACTGAAATATCTTAACAACTACTGGATGGATTGCAATGAAATTGTGTACAGACATTTGTGTTCCCCACAGGACGAATCCCACTGGTGATCCCTGGACTTTTCATTTAGCACCACCAGCAAGTCAAAGTTTTCACTTTTACAGTAAAATATCTCAACATTTACACAGTGAATTTACACTTTTCTTTGCATAGGCATTCATGGTTCCCACAGGTTAGTCCTAATGACTTAAGTGATCCCTGACTTTTTCTCTAGTGCCACCAGGAGGTTGATATTTTGGTTCAGAGTAAAATATTGCGTCAACTAAAATAGTGATCAACATTATACTGCTAAATATCAGTAAGTTAACTTTGTCATTGTGAGCATTAGCATTTAGTTCAAAGCAGTCCCTATGTGCATCCTCACAGAGCCGCTAGTATTTTTTTGTACTGGCTAGTAAAAGCCATTTACCATTTAGATCATTAAATGTCCGTATTTCTCATCTCTCTAATCAGAATTACTCCATATCTAAACCATGGCACATGTATTATTAACCATTTTAGGAGGACTGGGATTCACTTCAAGAGTCAGTGGACTGTTTCATTCTGTTGCCATGTTTTTTGTTGGATTTTGCACTGACTACTGTAGTCCATCATCAGCCAGACTGCTGCTAGAAATATTCCAGTCCTCCTCCTTCTGTTTCTCCTTCAGTTTTTTTTCCCTCCTTGGAGTCAAAGCACAAAGTGCTTTTTGATTCTGCTTTTACTGTTCCCCTTTGTCATTTTCTTAATTTTCTTATCCTATAGCTGTTAACCAATGGGGCGTAAGCTAAAGATTGCTTTTGGTCCATAAGGTCTTTGATTGCTCCGAATACACAAGTCAAATTATGTTGGCTTTCTGCAAGTTGCTTTAGGGTGTAGTCCTGCATCAGGATAACTTTTTTAGTAGACATTTTTAATAAAAAAGCATATTAATTCTAATGTTGGGCCCGTTTTAATGTAGTTTAAATCCTTATCATAACAAGTTTCATCTACTGAACTGTAAATTGCCTGCACTACAACAGCTAACACGACCCACATTTTATTTTGATAATTCCCCTTTTCACTAAAATGACAGATCAATTGTTATGTTCAAAAAATTAGCCATGCATCATTTTAAAATGTATTAAAGAATAATGTTGTGATTGGCATGAAATGAAGTCATTATTTTTTATTGTTAAATTAATTGGTATTATTCAGAACTTATACTGCCAAATAATGTGCATGTTTTTCTCGGATATTACCTAATAATTATTGCTCAATGGTTTTCTCCCTTGGCAACATCTCTAAATTCCTGTGTAGTATTCGAGTCTGTAAACATTCAAGTGACTAAGTAAATAGCCTCAGAAAGAAATATCCAATTTTGGTGGTCTTTGTTCTTCACCGTTTCCTTCATTGTAATGATCATGTCAAGGTCAAATCATCAACCGGCGACTGCCTCCCCCTCCCTCAGCAGGACCCACTTGTCTGACAGTACAGTCACTCATCACTGCTGGGAGGGGGTTATGTGATCTGAACTGTCTGCTGTGCCTAGGCACACTGTGACTGGCTGTTATGCAAGTACACATCTTAATTATCCCCCAATGGAGAGGCTCATTATGCTGATTAGGCCATTGTGCCAACACAGGCCCCCTTATATACAAGATATCTAATTAGGCATGCTAGCAGCAAACAACGGGCGCCACCAGTGGATATCTGACATTAGGATGGGAGATCCGTCAAGTGACCACTGACTCGAGTTTTGAATTCAAATATCCTGACACTGTCAAGCTATGCAGCAATGTCCCTTGTTGACATTTTGTAGATGTGCTAAGAAAGTAGTGTTTGTGGACACAATGAAAAAAGTCTATAATAAATATTACCTGTCATTCAAATTGAACTTTATTGTTGGGGAAGTTTGTCTTGCAGCCAGGTAAAACACAGACAGAACATAAAACGATGTCACGATCAGTGACAGCATGACATCCATTATGGCAAAGCAGTGATTATTTCTCAGGGTTTCTTAATGAAATGTTACTATTTCTCAATATGCAGCATTAATACACCACAATTACATAAAAAACTAATGTAATGTGTTTTTCCAGGTCAGAGACTGTGGTGGAAAGGATGCTTTGTAACTGGATGTCTATCTGCCTCTACCAGTTTTTGAAGGTAACATTTTGGGTCACTTAAAATGTGAAATATATGTTAACTCTTAACTCTAGTCAAAGGGAATCTTATCATATACATTTGTAAATTGGTTAATTAATTCAGTAGTGATTTGTCTTTTGTTTGATGTACTGAATCGCTAATACAGAAAATGTGTATAATAACATGCTCCAGCATTAAACAATTTCTTTCATTAGCGCTCGGTATTGGTAATGTGCATTTATCTGTCTTCTCAACAGCTAATCACAACAATTAGCTTTTTCACAACATCTGAGGCCACTTCTAAATGGCTGTGTATGTGTGTGTGTGTGTGTGTGTGTGTGTGTGTGTGTGTGCGCGTGTGCGCGCGTGCGCGCGCCAGGACTCGGCAGGCGAACCCTTGTATAAACTGTTCCGAGCCATCAAGCACCAGATCGAGAAAGGGCCTGTGGACGCAAGAGTAAAGAAAGCCAAATATACCCTCAACGACACGGGTCTGTTGGGCGACGATGTAGAGTACTCCGTCCTGGTGAGATGGACACACATACACACACACACACACACACACACACACACACACACACACACACACACAAAGACCCCACACAAACAAACTCAGAAACTCAGTGTCAGAAAAACTGCACACACTGCTTTGAGATTGCACAGTGTTTTGTGCCTGGTGAGCAACACAAACATGTACAAAATCACACACACGCGCACACACACACACACACACACAGTTGCCATGGTAACCACCCAAAACCCCACAGGCGACTGCCCGCTTTTGTGTGACATCCATTTTCAGTGTCAATGTTCTCGGCTCAAAAAACGACACAGGCAACACATTCCAATATAGCAGTGAAATGCACGGCTTAGGTAAAAGTAGTACAAGTTGGTACAAGTACAGAGTACAACCCTCCTCGACCTTCCAACCTGCACCTGCTCTGTATCCATTTGGGCATTGTTTTAGGAAGTCAGGAAAAGCCTGTGTGTCTCGCTTTGGTATCGTGTTTCAATAATGGAAGCTAATGTGAACACAGCTGTTTTCTGTTAAAGTCAGCACAAATAAAAAGACCCATGGGTAATGGCGTTGTCGAGGACAATTATCAAATTAGCCTGAATTACACGTCTCCTGCCGTGATGGATCGCCTTCTGTGATTGAATTACAAAGGGAGAAAAAAACACGTTGAGCTCGACTTCACAGGCAGACACAGTGTTTCCTTTTGGCTTTAATTCACTGTGTACTCTTTCCATTCACCACAAATGCAGAGAGGCTTATGAGGTTGCTACTACTGCGACTGGATTGCCTGCCCCCATGTTTGAATGTCGAGTGGTCAGTTAGTTATTTCTGACAGAGTGACTGAGTGTGGGAGGCGAGGTGGGTCAGAGTTTGTTGCCTCTGAGCCTTGGTCATTAGCTGGCCAAGGTGACAGGAGTCCTCTCAGGTGTCATGGCAGAGTGTGTGTGTGAGTGTGTGTGTGTACTTACTGAAGCCCGGTTGCCATGACGACAACATCCCGACAGAGGAACTTGGTGTGTGGGTGTGCGTTTGCGGGTGGGTGGCTGGGTGCTCTGGCCATGTTTGAATTAATCTGCATATTTGTCATTTGTGCACATACGTGCATGTCTTCCACATTTGTTTTGCCACGTGGGCTTAATGTGTGTTTTTGCGTGTGTGTTTACCAGAACCTCCAAGTGCTGGTGCAGGGCGAGGGTCCAGATGTGACGCCCGTCAAGGTGCTAAACTGTGACACCATCTCGCAGGTGAAAGAGAAGATCATTGAGCAGGTGTACAGGAACCTGCCGTACTCCCAGCGGCCCAAGGTTGACAGTGTCACACTGGGTGAGTAAATGAGGGTCACCTAAGAGGGAGATGATTCAAAGCAGAAAACATCTAATAATGATAAATAATCTAAGGGTTACAGGCACTGGCGAGGATGTTAAAATGGAGAATCTATTTCAGTCTTGACTGAAATACATTTTTAATTAAATCAGAATGCATTTATCTAAATAAGCAATTGATTCTTTTAATTTTATTTTATCTTCATTTAATATATTATTTTGACAATCTATCTTTCTGTCTCTTGTTTGTGGAACAAAAAACAACTGAGGTGACAAAGTTATTTAGTGTCTGCAACATGAAGAAAGCCTTCATCCCTAAATAAGGTTTTACTTGCTACTGTAGTCAGAAACCTTGGGGACTGACTTGAAAGGCTAAAGCTCTATAGACATTTTCCAACATCAAAGCCAGTTTTTATTCCCACGCATGCTGTAGATCTCATTCCTTTATACATTTTAGATAAGCAGCGATCCGTCTTCTTTCATGGTGAATCAGAAAGATAACCCCCTTATATTTAGTGGTACTTGTAAATGAATGATATGTTGCAGATGGTGCTGAGCTCAGGTCTGCTGTGGTGTCGGATTTTTCCGAACTGAAAAAGGTTATGGTGCAAATCACAGTTTAGAATTAGAATTAAATTATTCAGCAAACACGGATCTGTCACTTCTTCTCCCAGAATTAACTCAAGTTTGTCACTAAATCCCAGGAGAGGGAGCCCGGCAGACAGTAGGATAGATTTACTTAAAACCACATTATTACAGGGTAATCTCAGGGTAACAGTGACCCATGATGAAATAAAAACAATCGGCATTGAAGTACACCTCAACATAACAGAGATAATTTCAGACTTTGATTGACTTTCTCCTCCTGCCTTCACCACAGAGTGGCGCCCGGGCTCAACAGGGCAGATTTTGTCAGATCTGGATTTGACTTCCCAGAAAGAGGGCAGGTGGAAACGCATCAACACCCTGGCACACTACAACGTGAGTTCTGACAAAACTGATGAAACATGTAAAAAATTTAAAAAAGAAGACTGAAAATAGCATGGGGTGTAAGGAGGCAGAGGGGAAGTAAATAGCTGTATGTGGGCGTTTGGATGTGAATGGGGTTGCCTGTTTTCACACCATTTCAGTTGAGCTGCACATCTTGTCGCAGTGGTGTGTATGAAATCTATGTCTGCTGCACATTTACCGATCAGCAGACATCATATTTTGAATTAAACTATTAAATGTTTAATTTCTATACCTTTTACCAATAGTCAAATCAAGTCATATTTCTAGCTTGCAAGGTGTTAACAACATGTGAATATTCATTAAAATAATCTGGCCGTATGCTGCAAACTACCTTATTGGCAAAAATAAAATTCATGGCTGCCCTGGTGATCTAGGGGTTTATGGAGCTGACCATATAATGGTAACATCCCTGGTTCAAATCCAGCTGGATACCTTGTCAGCTCTTAAAGGAATAGTTTAATATTTTAACACAAAGTGCTTATTCGCTTTCTTGCCAAGAGTTAGATGAAAGCTTAATACCACTCATATGTGTCCATTGAATATGAAGGTAAAACCAGTAGCCAGATAGTTAGCTTAAACCAAATGTTGCCTCCAAAAGGGTTGTGTTCAGTGGATAATAAGTTAATATACTGTAATTCTAGTCATTTAGATTTATTTCCTGTGCATTTCTATAACATGTCGCAGGAAAATGTTGATGTAAATAAGACAAAGAATGTCAAGAAAACAATCAGGACTCTTTTGGCGTCCAGCAGCATTCACAATTTACAACTTGAACGCCAAGCATATTGTATACGCTACTCCAATGTTATGTGTTATGGAAAGCGTGAGCTCTTGTATGTTGAATGGATTTAGCAAAAATGAAGCATTTACAAAAAATATGTTAATACAAAGGTGAACCTGTTTGTGTCCATAACTCAAACATACAAGAAAACCCTGTAGAGCCATTTTCCTTCGTCTGTTTGGCAACATGCCTACAATTTTTAATTTCCCACCACCAGCCAGTCCATCTTGCTGAAGCAGCTCTTGTCAGCTCTCAATGGCGACAGACTGCCACTAAATCTTCTTGGCATTGTATTGATCCTCAGAAAATAAAGGTCACTCACAAATATCTCCTACTTGTCCTTCTATTCTGCCACTTAAATCCTCCTCTTTCACCAGTACTCCTCTTCCTTTCATCCTACCCGCTGATGTCTTGCAGTTGTTCTTAGAAGACAGCCTTGTTGCCATAGATTCATTGACTGTGTCAGCGTAGTGTTAATCACAGTATTTGTTGGGTCAATAAAGGGCTGATGCCAAAGAAAATGGCCTGTAAATACCCCAATAAAGGCCCACTGTTGCTGTCCACTCAATCGCATTGATTATGAATTAGTTCTTGGGCACTAAAAGAGACTGCTGACCTCAGTCATGGTACCTATTAAATTCAAGGTGTGTGAAGTAAGTATGTATCGTTGTGTGTTTTCTGTCTAACAAAAGACTTATGTGCATTCCAGGTGCGAGATAACGCCACAGTAGTCTTGTCCAGAGCGTTTCACACTCATCAAAACTATGACCAGAACCAGGAAAACCATGAAGAGCGTACGTGTCTTTAAATACACATAATCACAAACTTCTTAAACCCAAAAGAGCATGTGTACTTGAGAATATAATGCTTGCCTTTGTTTCTTTACCTCAGGGCTTTAGTAGATATCCCCACTCTCATTCAAAATGCTAATACATGTTGTTTCACATAGTACACTTTAAGATTATGCTGAAACAATATGCACTTTTATCTTCTGCCTTTTTAATGTGCATTTCAGAATAGTTGATTGTTAAGCACTTCTACTTAGATATTCTCTCTGCATTCAAATTCAGATGACAAACATCCTCCCTCTTGTATCATCTGAATATGTTCTGTGAGAGTGTGCATGAATAAATAAGGAGCAGAATCATTAGAAGGAAGTTTATAGTGTTGTTTTTCCTCGATAGGTAATGCTCTGTTGGAAGATGACAAGGTGTTTCACTTGGTGAGGCCGGCAGACGAACTGGATGAGATCAAATCTAAACGAGGAAGCATAAAGGACAAGTCGATGACCAAAGCCATTACAGAGATTTATCTAACACGACTCCTTTCTGTCAAGGTACAAATACAGACTCATTAACTCAATCAGACATTGGTCAAGTAGTTATCTAATTCTCTCAATCTGGCAATTTGCTTTTCCGGAAATGGTTTTAAGTTAAAAAGTCAACTTTAATGGATGCCTTCTAGGTTTGGATAGGCCAGAAAATGCTTGAATATCTACACTCACATTTTGTGAAGATAACTGTGTCTCAGGGCTTTGATACTTCTGGCTCTGCCCTGTCTCACATTATTTGTGGCCCCTTTCAGGGAACACTGCAGCAGTTTGTGGATGACTTCTTCCGCAGCGTGCTGTGCTCTGGGGCAGTCGTGCCACCGGCTGTCAAATATTTCTTTGACTTCCTGGATGAGCAAGCGCTGAAACACAGCAACGTGGACGAGGAGACCATCCATATCTGGAAGACTAACAGGTAAAATTACTGCACGTCTGCATACACTGATAATTAATTTCTATGTACTTTAATTAGTGGTGGAGGAAGTACTCTGATCCTTTTTCTTAAGTAAAAAGTACCAATGTAAAAATATTCCTGTACAAGTCCGGCATTGAAAACTCTACTAAACCCGTTCTGCCAAAAGAGTGGCCCCTCAGACTGATAATATTATATGTTACAGCATTAGATTGATGTGTCAATGCATAGGCAGCATGTTACTGTCATAGCTGGTCGAGCTGGAGCTAGTTTGAACTTCTTTTGACTTCCAGTGGTTTCCAACCTGTAGGGGTCAGGTCCGCTTCAATGGGTCTCAAGATAAATCTGAGGGTTGTGAGATGATTAATGGGGGTACAAAATAAGGGGAAAAAAGATTCTGCTACACAAACTTGCATTCATTTTTTGGCTATTCTCTAATCTTTTCTTTTTTTTTGAAGACAATATTGGTAAACAATTTGTAACGTTAAACAATGACAGTAACAAAAAACAACATAAAGCTATTCCATCCTTTATTTGCAGCTCTGTTCCAATGCCCCACATTTTTACATCCATTTGTCTTCCAGTTGCACTTCTTGTAGTCTCAAAATACGTGTCCGTTTTTCCATTAAGAGGATTTCTTCTATCATTAACCATCATGCTTCTTTGTTGGGGGGGGGGCTACCTTCCCCGAGTTCCTCGTAATAGCATTTTTACCTGGGTCGCTTCCCAGTACACTTTCCTCAGTGAAATTACAGAGTGCCATACAGCTCACAGAGACCTTATATACTTGTTGTAACACTTTCCATATCATTTCCCAAAACACAATTATTTTTTGACATTTCCAAATAATATGTGAGTAATCTAAGCCAAATGGTCCACACTCTCACCACCATATTTGACGTCTACGTAACTGCTTACTTTTTACAATTTGTCTGATAAAGAAACAAATCACATTTAATGCCCATGAATTTGTTGATGTATGTTGTATCACCCACATGTTATGGAATCTCAATATTAAGCTCTTTTTCTGTGTGCATTACTTGAGTAAATGTACTTTGTTACTTTCCACTAGCGCGCGCACACAAAGACACACACAAACTTTATGAGTCATGAGTCCGACCAACACCACACATTCCACTGCCTGAGATACAGTAACTCTCCAAGAAATAAAATGTACTTATCCAAGAAAGAGCTGAATACAAATGTACAATTTCAGCTCACTTAGTTTGCATTTGCAATCCCCCTGCTCCCATGTGACATTTTAGTGCATAAATTAGTGTCACGTCGGCTAAGGCTCAAGCATACAAGACGACGTGTTGCATGTAGATGCCAGTGATTGACGTAAGGCTGGCAAGAGAGCACCCACACAAGGACAAGGAGATGAGCGATTTAATTACTTACTACACTCCACACCACATTCTGCATCCACCCGTTCTGTTTATCAAATCAACTGAGGGCCATGTATTAAATATGAATGTGTGTATGAGGCACAACAACAAACAAACATGGTAATTATGTCCCAAGCTAATTTAATTCTGTGATTATAGCAACATTGCTATTTTTATGCTTCTATTGTATTCTCACTGCAACCTTCCCCCGGAGATATTGCCTAACCAGTATAAATTTTACACGGCGTGCGTTTCATGTCTCCGATGGCGGGGCATTCACACCGATCAGGGAGGAGAGTTTTTTGGAAACTACGGTATTTTTCTTTTGAATTCACAAGCTGACACAAGGTTGGGAAGAAGCGTATTGAGCGTCTGTTTTTCTGTTCAGAAGGGAAATTAGCGAGCGTACTGCCCCAGAGTACTCAAGCATTACATTATGTAGTCAGTGCTTTAGGTTGTTACGCTGCACGGGAACTTGAAAGGTCAAGGTTTTGGTGTTACTTTAGCATTTCTAATCACTATTTGTTAGAATAGACAAGCACCATTGACTGTTGCTCAGTGTATATCTATTTTCTTATTAAGAAAAAAGTCTTATGAGGTTATTTTTTCTCTTTTTCATTTTGTTTTCATTGAACACCAATAATCAGAGGTCAGTATTATATGAAATAGTAATATTAAGTGACAATCAAGGGTTTTTCTTTGAATATACTGACACCTACAAGAAATGCTTTTCTCCATCCCTGTTATTATCTTGTACTGCACCTCAGGCAAGTTCTCTCACACATGAAATGCCTCCCTGACTCAAATGAATGCATTGATGTAATGTGGTTGATGAGATTTTACCCCATTCTGAAGCAATAAAAACGATAACAACCCGATGATGGACCACTGTCTTGGTCCACCACTTTCGCCCACGCAGCCTTCCTTTGCGGTTCTGGGTGAACATCCTCAAGAATCCCCACTTCACCTTTGACGTCCATGTGTCTGAAGTGGTGGATGCCTCGCTCTCCGTCATCGCGCAGACCTTCATGGACGCCTGCACCAAGAGCGAGCATAAACTCAGCCGGGTGAGTGGAAACGGAAAGGAGTAGGAAGAGTGGAGGGGGGGGATGAGTGAGGTTGAAAGAGCAAAACGGAAGATGGGAGAAAAGATGATGAAGATTAGAACAAAGTGGATTAAATGAGGAGTAAAAAGGAGTGAGAAGAGGAACGTCAAAGGTCAATCAATCTAAAGTGCCATTGTTTTCACTGTTGTGTCCACTTTCTGTTTCTAGGACTCCCCAAGTAACAAACTACTCTATGCAAAGGAGATCTCCACCTATAAGAAGATGGTGGACGAGTAAGTCCTACAATATTCTTTTGATCTGTTATTTTCATGTCAGTTTAAAATACTTCTTGTTAAAAGTTTGTCAATAACAATTACATAATGCAGTGATTACCACCTCTTGTGTGTGCTTGGGTAGTTACTACAAGGGCATCAGGCAGATGGTTCCCGTCAGTGACCAGGACATGAACACTCATCTGGCAGAGGTGTCACGGGTGAGAAACACAGCTGTCATTTAATGTGCCACATGACTTTGCTATTAAAGTTATAATCCTTAAGATTTCAGTCCTTTGGTGACACATGTGGTCTCAGGAAATGAGGTTTAACACTATCAGAATCAGAATGGTTTATTGCTAAGGAACATACATCAAACACTCCCTGAGCATCTACTGTGTCAGAAATACAACAGAAAAGCAACTAGTGTATCAGTTTACAATGCAGCCAAACAAACTTGCCTTGTTTTAGTAAGTCCATCAGTAATTTGGCTTTTTCCCCTCATGCCATGAGTATGATATCTTCCCACACAACACAGTAACAGTAGTTGGTTATCTGGCTCGGGAGGTGGAGGTGTGTAACCTGTTGCCTGTTTGAAAGAACCTGAGTGGAAACGTCAGAAATTTAGAAATAAAAAAGTTTTTACGCTTGGCTGAGGTGGAGAAGTTGGTGTGCAATGGAAATAGGCCTAGCGAATAATGGAGCTCCTTTAATTATGTCATCTCATTGCACCTCTTTCTTCTGTAATGGTTTAATGGCACCTGACTGCAGAATTAGCTCCAACAACTAATACACCAACCTCATACTCGTACACGTCGTAATAAACGTTAGTGAATGGAAATGCAGATTAAATCACATTTTCATTAGTTGATTTTCGGGGGGGGGGGGTTGTTAACATTTGTGCTGAATTTGGATGGAAACTTAACTGCTGTGGCTGGTCATTGTTGTTTCAGTTCTCCCTGTTCTCCACTAACCACGGCACATTGCGTTTCCCGTGACTGCTTTACAATAAAAGTTTCCAAATTTCTCCAGTCGAATGCTTTTAATGTGAACTAGCTAGGGTTGCATTAGCAGTTAACTTAACACAGCTCTAATTACAGATGTAGGAGAGTAAACAGTGAGGCTGATATCAATGAGATACATAAAGTATGCCTGGTTTCTTGTGAATCCCTCGCTTCGTAAATAGGAAACTTACATTTAGCACAGGAATAGTGGACTCATTAAATAGCAGTATAGTTAATAATAATAATAATAATAATAAGAGCATGCCTCTTTGCAAAGGTTAATCTTTTTTCTTCTATATTGCCTCTACAAATAAGAGTTATTTATTTAAAACCTGGAATCCAGAAGTACTATTTATTGCCTATTCAACTCTCTGCACGTTTATGGTTTAGTTACATTTTCTCTTTAACCTCTAAATTGTTGTTTTTATTCTCCAGTCTCACACAGACAAACTGAACACCCAAGTGGCTCTCCATCAGCTTTACCAGTACGCCAGCAAATACTATGATGGGGTAAGAGGCCCTTCTTTTTCCTATCTCACCCAAAGGAGACTATTCTACTGAATGCACTACTGCCCACTATATTATTGCTTTTCTTTTTTTCTTTCTTCACTCTTGATATGCCAGAAGAGTGATTGTATGAAATTTTAATTGAAAGCATTTCGGTGGGATGTGAATTGGAAAATTGCTCTGGGAATTGATTTTTAAGCGTCCATTGTGCATTGCCACTTGAGGTCACGAAAAGGGGGATAAACAAAACCTAATGAACAAGTTGGATAAACAAATGGGGCTGTCAGTCTCCCCTAAGTGGGGCTCACAAACAATAACAGCTCATATGACGTTACTGTTGATGTCAAATAACACCATCCTCTCCTCCCACTCTCCACCCTTTTTCTTCCTCTTTGTCCTGTGCTCATTCTCTGTCCGTCTCCCCCGTCCTTGTTTCTTCGCTTTTCCGACATTACTCTTTTGCCCTTCCCTGCCCAATTCTTCCTCCTCTTTCCCATCGCTTATTATATCCGACTTCTCCCTTATTCTCCTCCATTTATGTCCTTTTCACCTTCCATCCTTCTTTCAGATCATCGCATCCCTAGATGAGGACCCAGCTGCCCAGAGTAAACAGCTGACCCTGCGGCTCCAGCAGATAGCAGCCGCCCTGGAAAACAAAGTGACTGATCTCTAACCCACTTAGTGGAGGGAGGGGGGAGGGAGGGAGAGGAAATGGTAGGATACTGCCAGTGACTACAGGGGCTTATTTCTTCTTTTAGAGAATAAAACATGGAAATAAGGAAAGGTGAGAAGGGACTCATGTGGGCGTGTATGTCGTACAACAATCTTCTGTAATGTGGAGTAACGGGGACTAATAAAATGCAGATAGAGAGCAAAAAGGGGAAGAAAATGATGGGTTTCACTGTCATAGGTACGCCTTAAAGCTCACTTGCCAAACCTTAAAGGTGTGCGCGCTCGCTCATGCTTCACTGAATATTGCTCCCACAATGCAGCGCGAGAGACTTCTCTCTGAGAATTAAGCCCCTCTGTGGAGCACTGGCACAGAAGATAATCAGATGTTCAATTTCTTTCTGTGTAGAAAAGGTTTTAAGAATTGTATTATATATTTTTTTTATCGTGCAGTCTTTATGCGGAAAGCTTTATAAGAAAAAAAAATATCTTTTTAAATGGATCATCTTGTGGTGCGGATAGTGTTTTTATTAGCCTGTGTGTGCGTAGATGTCTGTGTGAAATACAACATGTGAAGAGCGCGCGTTGCTAAACTTGAGTGAGTGTGAATTTGTGGGAATGTGTGTGCACACACAGGATGCCTACCGACAGGCGTGAGGGCGAAGGGACGCCTGATTTGTCATTTTAATCCCCCATACCCAGTGACACACTGGAGCCTGCGCTCTCACAGAGCTTTTTGACAGAGACCAAAGGGTCCTCACAAGGACACTGGTTAATCTAGCAATGTACAGGCTCATATGAATGACGGGTCACCCGTAGCTTCAGAAATGTTGGAGATAAATTCTTTGCTTTTGACTCAGATTTGCTTCAAGCTGGATTGCTATTTTGTGCTTGTGGAAGTCGATAATAGCACAGTCTGTCTCCCTTTATTGTACAGTGCCATGATACATTCCACTTCAAGTAAAGCACAGAAGGGCATTTTAAAAGTTTTTTAAGACATTTCAGTTAATGACTGTTTCCAGATATTTTTATTTGCTATAAAACATTTTTTGTTGGGGGTTTTTTTGTGTCAGCAAGAAGCAAGTTTATTCTGCCATGGAGCCAAGTCACTCATATTAGCCCTGCAATAATGTCAGTATACCATGAGCTGCAATCGACAGTTGTGTTAGCTTATTTGACTAAGTGTATTTACAAACAGTAGCAATTCAGCAATATGTTACAGACATTTCCAAATTGATTCATGCATTTTTTGTGTTTTTTAGTGCCATTTTTTTTTTGTATTACGCTTGTAATGTTCCAAATAATAATCAAGCATTCTGCCTCTAAAGCTATAAAATAGCCTATTGCTGATATTACCTGCAAGAGATACAGTTGGTACTTAAATGGTATGTTTTAAACAAATTACAGTGGTCTTAGCCTTTGTATGATGTTGGTGAGGTCAGGTTCAATCATGTACATAATTCTTTTAGTATCTGAAATATTGATATGTCAGTGTCAGAGACGATGTTGACAGGGTAGGAATGAGGGTTTGATATTTTTTGGGCCATTAAACGCCACCATGTTTCATCCCGAAATTGTAGGTTTTGCTGTTGACAGATGATTTAATTGTACTCCCTGTATCTGATCATGGATCTGTGTAGTTGACAGAGCATAACGAGCTCCAGAGACCCCAGAATGTTAACGATTCCTGCCTTGGCTGGAGAGAGGTTTGCACAGACCTCAAGCCTGCCCGCCTGCCTGCCATCTCAGCATGGCACCCTGGCATCCTGACCAACAGCACTTGGCACTGCCCACTCAGCGCAGTGCAGACTGGCACTCTGTATAATGGAATCAGCAGGGGAGGCTTTTGATCTTAATTGCATGCCGACTGCAGACTCCATCCTTGTCTCCGCTGTTGTTTACTGCTGACTCCTCTCTCACTGACAGAGTTGATGCAAGAAGCTTCTTTCAGAGCCTTTCTTTAACCAAAAATGTGCCTTATTAAATAGGATGATACATATATATTGTTTCTAAATTATTCTATTGGTAACCTAGGTGATTATGATGATGATAGTGCTATAGACACAGCAATGTATTTGGACTTGTGATATTATGTGTGCTGTCTAAAATGCTAGATGCCCTGCTGCAGCCATTTGCGTGCCATTAGGCTGAAGACATTTCAGTATGATTTCTTTTATGGTTGCAGTTTTGACGTGTGCATTTCCTTTGGGTGTCTGTGGCGTGTGCTTAGTAGGACTTTGGTGACTGAGGCAAAAGGCCAAAATGAATAAATGTAAAACAGTGGCCAATGTGATTTCAATTTTCCTTGAAAATGTCTGGCATTCCTAAATTAGTCTGAAATCAAAAGGGTATTCTTATGTAGGTTGAATATAGCGCAAAATTGTACCAATGGTGTTCTTTTTATTTTATTTTTTTGCCCTGTGTTTTTAAGCTATTCCACAGTGTGTACGTTACCATAAATGATCTATACTCGACAAATGACCTTTCTTACTGCTGTGCAGTTATTATTTTTATTTCTTGTTTCCTATACCATATAAATCTTTGTAAAACATGTTGAAATACTGTATTCTAACTGTATAATCCTATGCATCGAGTCCTGGGACAAAAAAACTAAAACAAAAGAGAAAAAAAAAACAGTTTGTGCAGTTGTCGAGACTTTTTTCCATTTTGAAACTTGTGAATGTGCTGTAATGATAAAAGAAACTGGGACACTCCATTTTCAGTACAGGACCATTAATGGAAGCCAACGTTTCCCCCCCATCCAAGGCAGCTCAGAAGATTCTCGATCTTGTACCTGATCTGGTTGTACTGGATGAACTTAATTTTACAAAGTTTTGTGTGGACGGAGCAGTTACCCACAGGTTTCATCATACACTCCTCCGTGAATAAACTCAGAGACATACACACCCTTCATCTGCTGTGTTTCTTTCAATTTTAGAATATTGATTTGTTTCAATTGAACGCTCACCTCCCATGCATAATGCATGAGTTACAATCACCTTGGGTGATAGAGTAACACTTGCCACAGGTAGCCAATTTCTTGTTGAAGTGGGCTGAATATTTTGCTGTAAGTCTTTGGTATTTATACAGCTCATTACATTACGCAGAGGCAGGAGTAATAGGTTGATTTATGAAAATGATCGCTTATTCAAACCAACCAATCACTTTATGAAGGAGAGGCGGCCAAGTGCTTCAACATGACAGTTTTCTTCAGATATTCCTGCATATTATGACCCCAAATGACTTTCTTGATAGCGTCAGCTCTCATCTGCAGCATGTGCAGCTATGATGGCTGATGCTTTTTTTCCCCACAAATGCCACATCAGGTTCCTGTCACACAGCTCAGAATACAGACTAGAAGCCAAGGTCTGGCTTCATGAAGCGAGTTGATAATGTAAATAGCTGCACAGAATATCTGTCGTCGGCAGTGAAGGTTGAAAAATTGCTGCAAAAACATTAATTAAGTACTGACAGCTAAGAATGAAATTGGAAAAAAGAAAGATGAAAGGCAAAATTGCCTCATCTGACTGCTTAACAAACCCCGACGCAGGGGTGGGGAATGGATATCAAAGACAGACCAGAGGCCTGCACAGGCCATCTTCTAACTGAGCAGATCATTGATGCAGCAACAGATAACGCAACTTCAAGGGCTGCTTCCAAAGCAGGAGTGATTACACTTGATTATCGCGAGCACTGCATCTTGTACACTATTGGGTCGCTGGTGGGAAATCAAAGGCAATAGTGTACTTTATATTTCTATTAAGACTTGCAGCTTACATCATTTTGGGAGTCTACATTATTTGCTGTGCACTGCACTTGTGATAAGATTTCTAAAAAAACATGCCCATCAATGTAGAACTAGAAATCAATGATACTGCACACTAAAAATAACCGTTTTAAGTCAGCCTCTTTGCATGGTTTCCTACAACAAATTGGGTTAAAATCTGCATGTTGCTGGCTTCTGTTCTTCTGCCTGGGATCGTTCACACACATACATATACAGCAGCCAGCTCCTTCAGCAGGAGATGGTTGTTTACCAGCAGGTTGCGTTTCATTTCCACATGTTTCAAACCTTCTAATGAGATTTGGCTTTGATTTATTCTGCCTCAGCGGAAGTCAAGGAGGAGGAGAACTTAGTGAAAATAAAAACAATGACGGTGTGGTGTCATTTTAAACAGTTCTGATGAATATTTTAAAAGCTAACAACTCATTCTAGGGCTCGCTAGGCTCAGTGATAACTCGAGCAAATTAAAATATTGTAACAGACTTACAGCAACATGATTTTCGAGTAGTTGTAATTTAAAGTTCTTTAAACCAGAGTGACCCAGGCTATATCAGCAGACGGTTAAATCAGATGTAGTCTCTCTCTTAACAGTAGAGTGTAATGGGCTGGAAGGAAAGAGCAGGCCGACTTGTCAAAAGAAAACTTTGGGCGGTGTGGAGTTACAGCCACAAATACAGTGCGAGTGTATGATTGTAGTTATATGGAAGACAATATATCTGCAGGACTATTGTAGCTATAGTAAATAAGAGACTTGTAGTACAATAAAATGTCAAATGTCTCCACTACAAATCTCCTGTCTATTTCCTTTAGTTGACTTATTTATTTAAATTGGTAGAATCACTGAGAGCTAACTTATTTTTAAGAAACTTGTGTGCAAAAATAAATAAAGTGTAAGCATAGACAGATAGAAATAGACCACATACCAATTACATATGAAATATACATTTTGAATGCCACTTATGCTCAAGTGCACATATTAGTTTGAAGACTTAGAAAGAAAACTTCATTTTTATGGGGATTTGTATTTAAGGCCAGCTAAAGTTAAAATGTCCTATGTGATAAACATATATAGGTATTTACATGCACACATCCACCCATGTGACTCTAGTAACCGCAAATGAAATGGTACTTGGAGATCTGCTAAGGTAAAACTATCACACCCCTACTCCAAAAATGTTAACTTTATTAAAGAACAGCAGGTTGTGTTCGTATTTCGTTAGATCCCTTTGCTGTGGGAAGATATCAAATGATAGGTTCATATTTTCGAATCTGCCTTAAAACAACCTTGCAAATGTCAATTGAAAGAAAAGTTTTTCCTGTAAGCATTTTTCTTGTACAAACTGGTCCTGAAGACATCCCTTACTTACCCAATTTCAGTGTAAGACATGGTCTTTCATTTAATTTTATGAAGCGCATCTGGAGACTGCATGGAGTAGGCTACATGACAGCCAACTACATGTATTTAATCAGGGAAAATAGAGACATGCTATTAATTCTACGCAGCATCTGTGTATTAACCTCTACAGCCACGTGAAACACAGTCCTGTAATGTGTCTGTATTTAGTGTAACTCTTTCCTCAAGAAGTAAACAGCTGGTGTGTCCTTACATTTCTAACCCACTTTTCACAATACTTTTCTGCTGCATTCATGTCCGTGGGAGCGACGAGTCAGCATGTGTTGAGAGCAATTGAAAGTAAGTCAACCAACATGTTGTCTATGTGACAGAGTTCTGTAATTGTTGGTTGTGTGGTGATACATAATGATACATTTCATTTTATATTTCTATACATAATAAATTATTCCCTATCCTTTAATGCATACAAATAGTATGATTGGTATTTACATGTTTCCCGTAAGACATGAATGCAGCAAAGCGCGGTGACAAATGATAGTTTTGCCATTCTCTGATCGACTTTCCTGACTGACCAATCAACGTGGCTTCTGCAACACCCTTAGCCAATCACCAGAGGCTGAACATTGTATTGTCCAATCACATTCAAAAGGGCGGTTCCTAGTTTTGTTGTAGCCCCGCGGTAGATGATGGATATGAATGAAGCGACTAGGTAGCAATAAGCTAGCGACAACAACATCACAGCATATTGTCTGGCACTGATATGCTGGAACAAGAAACCACTGAAAAATAAAGACATTTGGGAGCTGTGTAGAGGATACACCTACTGGGTTCCACATGCTTGGCACATCAGCTAAGCAGGACAGCCAGTTGTTCCGGGGTTGTCTTGCTAATAACAAACGTTAGCATGCATGTGAATGTGTCACTTGGGGTCTATGCAAGATTGAAACTGTCTGAATCAACGGAAAAAAACACCACCTCGACAGGGTAAATACTTTCAAGAAGCATCGTTTAAGCTCGAAGCGGAATTAGGCAGGCTAATTCAGCATGCAGTTTGCTGCACAGTAGTAAACGCTAACGTAGCTAGCTAAATGCTGGCTTAGCTAGTCACCGTTAGCTGTCCGAGATGCAATATATTTACTATTTTAGTATAGTTTACTTGTCTTTTACCAAAACTAGTGGTAAAAGAAGAAATATGTCGTAGAACTTTTGGTTGGATTGTGAGCATGTCTGGTCTGTGATACTGCCTCAAACCTGGCTAAACATTTATTATGATATATTGGCAGCCGTGCACTGTGCATCCCAGTTCTGATGTTATTGTTAAAATAAAACTGAGGAAACTATACCGTTTAACCCTATTTTGTGTCACTCATACAGGCTGAGGCAATAGTGCCACTATGTACCCGAGTCCTAACAACCCCGTGAAGCCCAGCTGCAACAGCAGCAGCATCACTGAGCTGCTGGGCGCCCTGTGTGACTCCAGCCTGTCTGGGGTGTCATGGAAACGCCGCGCCCTGGGAGGAGTCTCAAGAGAAGGTTTCCACAGAGCTCTCAAGAAGTGTGCCTACAGCGCTCTGCTGTCCAAGCTATTTCAAGATGGCACCAAAGGGTCCGCCTCAGGACCGAGTGCGACAGCAAATACACCACCCAGAAACAAAGTCCTGATGATATGTTTTGACTTGCGGGTGGCAGGGTGCCGAGAGGAAGCAGAGAGTTTGGAGGAGCAGCTGGCGAAGCTGCCGGAGGGAGCATCCTCTGCCCTGAAGGAGGTAGACGCAGTCCTCGAGCTCTTGGTACATCTAGCTGGTTCGGCACCTCCACCCCCTACCTCTTTCAGCAGGGATTACATGAGACGAGAGAGGCCCGTGCTGCGGAGGCCTCGACCCTGGGGCTACCAGAGCGAGGAGCTGCAGAGGCTAGAGGCCCGGGCATGGGGTCTAGTGTGTGGGGAGGAGTGGGGGACTTTGGAGAGTTTGTGTGGAACTCAGAGGTTGATGGATGCCCCACCAGGCACAGGATTGCTGGCTCTGAGGACTAAATGGGAAGCGGAAGAAAGATTTGAGAGGGATACCAGGCTGACACTGTTTGGAGCACTGCAGCACACTCGCACCTCAGACTTAGACATAAGACTGGACCTGCCCCCTGTTCCCAGTAATATTGATGTAACTGGGCTGGCTATAAGGGTACGAGACTATGGTTCAGTATAACATGCCAGTTCATATTTGCACGTGTTTTAGGTTGAAACCCCAGTGTTATGCAACAGTATCATCAGGCTTAATTGTTGTCTGTGCAGGTCCCTTCCTGTTTAGATCAGTCTGAGGATGAGGGCTTCCAGTCATCTTCCAACCTGACCCCAGACTCTCAGTCAGAGCCCAGCCCCATTCCAGACATTGACGTATGGGAGGCTGTCCGCACCTTCGAGCCTGGAAGACGGCGCTGCTGGGAATCTGTCGGCTGGTAAGTGACACGGCAGTTGCTTAGATGTAACCAGTCAACAAACTGTTACAGAACACAACTATTTAACATGGTGGGGGCTGCAGCTAACCAATTCCTTTCATGATTTATTAATAATCAGTCAATTCTTTTTGATTAACTGATTGATCATTTAGTCTGTGAAATGTCAGAAAATGGTGAAAATGTTCCACGGTGATGTCTTCAACTTGTTTTCACCACTAAATGTTTGGTATTATTGCTTGACAAATGACTTGTGATTAATAAATCATTTTTTGTTAATTGACTAATAAATATGGAATGCAACAGCACAAAATGAAGGCAAATGAAGCAAAGCAAAAAGACGCAGTTTAACACAGAAGAATCTAGCAAGTCAACAATGTATTAGAGAGATCTATAAGTTACTTGTGTTTTCAGTTTTGCTTTCCCTCTCTGGAACACAAAACTAAATTGAACTCAATTTTTTCTGCCAGCCCACCGGGAAAAAAGGAGTCACTCTTTCTAACAGAGGGAGGCCGGGAGGCCTTTGACCAGCTCTATCGTCTATGGGAGGGGGAGATGAGGGTGGTCAGCACTAATACACCCTCTCCTCTCCTCCCACTGCCCCTGGACTCTCAGACACAGCTGGTGTCCGACCTCCTCAACGTCCTGATCGGAGTGGCGTCCACGACATTCCCTCTCAACCAGGTGCATTACATTGCCTTTATTTATCAGCCTCCTAAATGCAATAAAACAATGAATCTGATGTTTTAGGTGTCCGTCAAACTGAAGTGATAAAAGCACTGTGTCAGCAGGCAATTAAGAAAAGCGTATGGTGTTAAAAGTTTTGTTGAGACTGAGAGGGAGGTGTTTCTGAAAGCTCAGAGGTAATTTTTGAGGCTGTGTTTTGTCTTATCGTTGTGCTAGACTGCAAAATATTGTCTGTGTTATTTTTGTCCCCCCACAAGGGTCCTGTCTAGGAACCTTGTATCTAGTTCTCATAAAACAACCATGGAAAGGACAATATAACAAACACCTGATTATGTATCGTGGCCTAATGTAATAACGCCACAAACCATCCCTTCAGAAGTCACCATGGAGGTGACTCTGTGACTCAATATCATAAGCTTTACAAAGACTGTCTTTGCTGCCTGGCTATTTTATTGGATGTCATTAGACTGCACAGTTATTCACTGTATTTTCTCCACCATCTGTAAATATGTAATCTCCTTCCCAGAGTGTTCAGTTTGATGTCCGACCTGGTGTGTGCGTGTCAGGAGCCTCTCCGGAGAGTGTGTCTCGTCTCCTGGGGGAGCTGGCTCAGTACGGCACCTACTACTTGAGGCTTAGTCGCTTTTCTCTGCAGAGTGCGGACAAAAAAGGCCTCGTCTTTCAGGTGCGTTTGTGTAATCATCATTAATACAGCTGAGGCTGCACATTGTGATTATAGCCCTCCCTTCTCCACTCCTTTTCTGCAAGGACAGTTGTTGTTCCCGTTGTTGTTGTCATCATTTCAATTTCAAATACTTGCCTCAAGGGCCAATTTGAGACGAGTGAGTTTGCAAACACAAATACACAAACAATTCATTCACACCCATGGCCAATCTAAATATAGCGTGCAACCTAAGCACCGTGTGCAGCCGGGACTATATGCCGTCGTATGCAGAGGAGGTATTGAAAATGTATCACAAGTTGCAGAATTCTCTGCAGGATTTTCCTCAATTGAATCAGACTTTAACCACCTCAAGGGACATGCACATTCATCTGCATTTGTAGAACAGCCAATAGGAACGTGTCCTCTCTCTGCAATGACATATGATTGGTCAAAGTCTCCTGTCAAGTGCTAGATTTTCTAAATCCTTCACACAGAACCAAGAGCAGGTTAGCAGGTAAGATCAAGTCTTGAATTAAAATATACAATATAACAACATGGGTATTATGGAATTTTTGCCCAATAATGCCAAAGAAAATACTAATTACCCCACTTTGAAGTCAAAATGGCACAGCAAGTGGATTTATTAACCATTTCAGTGGTTTTACATCAGCATCAATAATGAAATAAAAAAGAAATGTGTTTCTCTTCAAGGCTTTTACAGGTGGTCTGCGGAAGTATCTGCATTACTACAGGGCTTGCGTTCTTAGCACTCCACCCATCCTCAGCCTGTTGACTGTTGGCTTCCTCTTTCGCAAAGTGGGCCGCCAGCTAAGGTGAGGTCAAACCCAGTTTTTTAAGCTGGCTAGTAGTTAATTTCACAGTTCTGAACCTCAACATCAACCAGTTGTACAGTACAGCTGTGTCCTGACAGAAGACCTTGATGCAGATATTGTCTCATCAAAGAAATAAAGAAAGAAATCTCTGCTTTCTTTTAATCTAAGGTACCTGTCAGAACTGTGCTGTGTAGATGGTCCTTTGGGTGCAGGCCAGGCTACCTTCCCTGTGGTGAGTGTGTCTTTATCTGCAAACTACAGTATGTCATTCATCACAGCTGTGTTTAGCCTATCAGATGGGATGTCGGCTCAGTGCCATGTGGCTCTCCTCAGGGTGTTAAACTGCTGTCCTACCTGTACATGGAAGCACAAAATAACTGCAGCAACGAGAACTACCCAGTCCTGCTGTCACTGCTGAAGAGCAGCTGTGAACCCTATACACGGTCAGTCACTACGCTCCTCATGCAAATGCCATTTTGTCTTCAAAACAAAATAATATAACCCAAGGACATGACTTTACCTCATTGACATGCAGAACTCGCCGTATTGATCTCTTTTCCCAGGGATTGTCAGGGCTGTGTCTGACTGTTTTTGACTGTGCTTCACTTAGGTTTGTGTCTGACTGGGTGTATAGCGGCGTGTTTCGAGATGTTTATGGAGAATTCATGATCCAGGTCAATGAGGACTATCTCAGCTTTAGAGGTGAGACGATACACACACACAAACACACACACACCAGCAAATAAACACTTTGGATTCTGTCAGCAGGTTCTGAAAATGAAAAGCCTTCCAGATTGTCTAGCAGGGAAAAAAATAGATTTCATTACAGCCTTTATTGCCTAGTTGGATTTGTCCTTGTTTCTATAAAGGGCGTCATGAAGTTATTGGATGATAATCAGTAGGAAACAGAATCAGCTACCCCAGCTGTAGGGACCAGAGCCATCTCCGCTCAGTAAGCCACAGGGACATGAATAGATAAGGTCCCTTTATTCTTTTCACTTGGTACACCATGCTGGCTAAAACAAAACATTGTCTGAAATGAATGTTTTTTTCGTCTTCATCCTGGTAATTACCCTTGACGAATCTGGACTAGTTGAATACATTTTTTTTTGTTGGTCCAATTAATGATTTGGCTCTTTAAGGAGTGCAGAGGAGTAAGAGTTGAGACAGGAGGAGATGATCCATGCAGGGCAGATAAATACAGACCCGTCTGTACTCTACAGGAACCGGCTGACTGACTGAAGATTTAATAGATATTCCCTGTTTGATGTAGAGAGACAATCATTTTGTCACAACTCAAGTCAAAATTTTATTGTGAGAGTCGCAATTAATTAGGGCTGCAAGCAATGATTATTTTTATTGTCACTGAATATATTCTCCATTTAATGATGAATCATGTCGTCTACAAACCTCAAAATATAGGGAAAAAAAGTCTAGTTTTATCTGACAAACAAGTCCCAAAACCCCCAAATAATTACATTAAGTTAACTGTAAGACATTACTGTATGGAACTCCTCCTTAATGTTTGTATTGATGATTGATCTCCTGGAGCCTGGAACCATCACATTTTTGGCTTGAAAAGTGACTCAAATGATTAATTGGTATCAAAATAGTTTCCATAAAATGTTCTTTTGATCAGCTAATTGACTAATCGTTGCAGCTCTTGTTAAGATTATAAAACTGTATCATGTGAACAGTCACTCCTGGGAATAAAACGATAGACTTTTTTAGATTTAGTGTCTCAGGTTGTTGTAGAGCTGAAACCATGAATTGATATATTGAAAAATGTATTAGAAGCTACTTTGATACAAATGCCAACCTTCGCTGGCACCAGCCTGTCGCTTTGTCACATTTGCAAATGTGACGTTGGGCTCTGGCAAATTTGTTTACTATTTTCTGACATTTTATAGACAAAGATAAATTGAGGGACTAATTGGCAATTTAATCGATAATAAAAATAATCGTTAGTTGCAGCCCTACATTAGAGAATTGTTAGTAAGCGAAAAATAATCTTGATGAAATCCTATTCCCCAAATGAGTACACTCTGTAACTGCTTTATGTTGACAGTAATCCATTAATATGGTTTAATATGAATCATTGCAGCCTGTCCAAATATTGTACGTCATGCAACACCCCATTCAAGGTCAGACTATCACCTCGGCTTTGTCTGGCTAAGAGGTTCATTTGCTCATCGGCTACACCTCATCAACTCCCGCGGTGAACCTCTGCACTCCTCGCTCCTGCTTTTTTGGAGGACACACAAATGTCATTGTTCTACTCGAAGTCCGTTGGCCAGGGAGGCAATCAGCAGCTAAGCTTTCTTGGCAAGCTGCGGGCTTTCTGTACAGAGCCCTGGAAGCTCAGTGCATTCATGTTCTCTTATGCTTTTTGCTTAGGATCACTGAGCTAAGCGCTAACAATTTCCAAGTGTTAATTCAAGCGGCCAGAGTTTTGCCATGCCCCGTAAGTCATACTAATAAGGAAAAGTTTTAGGCCGAATGCAGGCTGCGTATTACTCCACCGCTATTACTGTTTGTTCTTCAGTTGTGCGTGTGTTGTACTGTTATCAGAGGCATAATGGACGTAGGATGAAGTAAAAGCACTTGGTCTAAATTTTAGAACGGCATGTAATTGGCATCTTTTGAATTTCTGCAGACAAACACTTCTGGGTCCAAGGCTACACTCTGATCTCAAAGGATGTGGAGAACTGTGTGCCCGTCTTCCTGAGACACATCGGCAATGACGTGTACGTCTGTGGAAAGACCATCAACCTCCTTAAGATCTGCTGCCCACAGGTTTGTTTTGCACATTTAACACATTCATATATCCAGACTGTGGATTTTATGCAGCTGAATGTTGTGTAAAATTATACATTTAATTTATTCAGTACAAAGACAAATTTTGATTGTTGTTTGCAGTGAATAAATTAGGCATATAAAATGTTAATCCTTAACATTTACCTACCATAGTTGATCTGTTTTACTGTATTGGCTTAGAGATGCCCACAGATTGTCACAGAATCCGCACATTCCTCAATTATCTGCCTGCCACAACAATTATTCTACCCATTTTTGAAATCCATACTGCCTAAAGGGGATGGGACAAATAATCACTACTGTGCGACATATGGGGACACGGGCTCTTGCAAAACGTCATCAATATACATGCATCACAATAGTAGTGTGATAAATTCTCTTGTGGTACTGAGGCAGAGGTGTTTTGAACTCTGGTGCTCTCTGTCTCTGCAGACTTCTGCCAGTTTGAGTCCTGCTTTATCGACAGCACCTTGCTCTTTAACAAGTTATGATGAGCATTTTTCTGTCTTTTTTAAAGACCAAAGGAACAGTTGTTTAAACGAGAAAGAAATTGCCAAATTAATTGATAATAAAATGAATCGAGGTGGCGTCTCCATATTGCTTTTTGTTTTGTCCGACTAATTGTCCAAAATCTAAAGATAGTCAGTTTACTATAATTTACGTAGCAGCATCTTGTCTCTTTTGAGAAGCAGGGACAATTATCGATTATTAAAATGGCTGTCTATACTATATTTTCTGTCAAATTACTGATCTATTAATCAACTAAATGTTTTAAATCTATCCGATATTCTTGCAATATATTGCAAATACCCTTGAGCAGGAAGCTGAACCTCAAAATGCTCCAGATGCTAGTTAGCACGTGAGACAAATGGAAAGCCTTGGTGAAGAGTTCTTATGTAATCTAATTGTATTTCATTTCCTCACTTCTCTGCAACTCACCTGCTGATTCACCAGCACACAATGTTTTTTTATGACTCGACCTACCTGACCTAAACCACAGGGCCCGTGCTCCTGACTAATTGGCATTCTGTAACTACAGTGTTTCTCTGTATGCTAATTTCCACTAGTGTTGGGGCGTGTTATTCCTGGGCATACTGCAGGATGGCTATGAGCTAATGTGAAATTATGGAATGAAACGAAACATGCTAACTAACGGCTATCTAGTTGGTTTGTTGTGGCTTGACACGGTTTATTTTTAGGAAAGTACTTTGGGGCTGATGATTTAAATGAACCACCCAATCCACAGCTGGTTTACTATGTGGGAACTTTGGGGTCTGTGATATAAAAACACACGATGTCACCAAAATAAGACATCATACGTTAACACTTAAAACAATGAGCCTCCTTTATGCAGGTCTTAATAGTCTGGAAAATTCTTAATTTTTATTAATCATCTACACAAGCACTGAAATCTTTTAATATTTGAAATGAAACTTTCCTGTCGTCATATTTGTTGTCTACTGGCATTTGTAGTAACAATTTAGACTGGGGCTGCAACTAACGATTACTTTCATCATTGATTAATCTGCCGATTATTTGCATGATTAATAGTTTAGTCTGTAAAATATAAAGTGACAAAAATAGCCCTAAGTGACGTCTTCAAATCGCTTTTTTTGAAATCTAATTGTATTTCATTTACTGTAATAAATGACCAAAAAAAGCAAAGCGTAAGCAAATTTACGAAGCTGGAACCAGCAAATGTTTGGCATTTTGCTTGAAAAATGACAGAAATGATTAATCGATTATCAAAATAGTTGCAGATACATTTTCTTTTGATCAACTAATCGATTAATTGACTAATCGTTGCAGCTCTAATTTAGACGTGATGATAAAGGCTTCGAGTTTTGGTTTGGTTACCTTGAAAGTGCTTGAAAAAGTGCATGGATTTTACTCTCAAAAAGCTGTGCAAACCCTGTTTGTGGTCCTAACTTTCTGTTAACTTTGTGTCCACAGCACTACATCTGCTGGTCGGAGCTGCCGGTGCCCCGCATTGCTGTCACCTTCTCCATCCAGGAGGTGGAGGAGATTGAGAGGGACTGTGCATTGTACCGTGGACGCATGGACAGGGTCGCTAAGCACAGCGCCATCAGCAGGGAGGCGCAAGTACTGACACACATGCATATTGTTCCCATGCAATAGTATCTTACCTGGGATGTATTTTATTGTATTTATATATTTTTTGCACATTTCCTTCTGACGGCTGAGCTTTTGTTGTGTCTGACAAAAGCTTTGGGCTAATCAACACAAAGAAAACATATAAGAATGTGTTTCATTTGCAGCAAATGTTAGTGCACATGACAGTCAGCATTGTGTATTACCTTGATAAAGACGCCATTATGTCTGCTAGCTGACTGAAAGTGAGTTTTAAACTTTATGGAGGGAAGGCACGTATTGTCCCTTAAGACAGAGAGAGGAGTCTCTTTCTCTCAGTTTTATTTAATTTTTTTTTACATAACATGATCTGTGATGGTGACACTGCCCCTCAGGTACTGAGAATTTCAGCAGCGAGTCATTTAAAACGATGCAGCTAAAGCCTGGGGCTTGCACGCTGCTTGATTTAGTGTAACAACCTGGTATGCATGGCCTATATCGCGTGTGCTGCCGCCGGCTGTGCTGACTGGCAGACGTGGGGGAGGAGAGCTGCGCTACAGGGCAGGCGGATAGATCTTTGTTAATGATGATTCCTTGTCTGTCTGTCTATTGTAAGGCTCAGCGAGCAGAGGAGGCACGCCAGGAGCTGATCAATCAGGTCAGAGAGTCAGCAGCCAAAACCCTGGAGAGCATCCGCGGTTAGTGTCACTTACACACACACACACACACACACACACACACACTGCAAGTATAATTTTACATAGTGGTTGATGTATATGCACACCACCGCCCTGGAAATAATTTTTAACAATTTGCTCTGAGCATAACCCACACTTGCTTGTTGACGTTTGACTGCAAGACTTTATTTCAGCTCTGTTCATTCCTCTCAGGTGAGGAAGTAGTAGTGAGGGAAACTGCTTCCAGTATTATGGGAAGTTAAATCTAATCAGCGCTCATAGGCGTATTTGTTTGTGTGAGACAGATGGTGGTGTGAGAAAGACAGAATTGTTATATACTTTACCATGTGGGGGTGGGGTGATCGGGGGGGTAAGCAGCCCACTATTATCTCTCTCAACCCCTGTAGGGCGGCAGGTGTCACAGCGTCTGGCTGAGGAGGCCAAGAAGAGAGAGCGTTTTGAGGAGCTGAAACAGCAGCTGGAACAGGAGCAAGAGGTAGTGTGTGTGTGAGAGAGAAACTGAAATATGTTGCGTGTGAATTAGAGTAACAGATTCTAATATGTGCTTCTGCATGCGTGTGTTGACAAGAAAAATGTGTGAGAAAGTAAGATGGTGAGCAAGCGTCTGTAAGAGAGGAAGGAAAGATGGCGAGAGACCAAAACAAGACGATCTCTTGTTTTTATAGTAATCAAATGTTAATGCTGCAATAACGCCTTGAGGAAACCGAAAGAAACCGGGAGCACAAATATACCTTTTAAAGGCACAGGCACAATGCATTCATTCATTTGGAGATGTGCTGCCTCTACCAACTCTATTAACTACTGAGGCAAATATCTGTCTGTTTAGCCGCTACATGCTCCACTATGTTCTCCAGTTATTTGTTAAACGTGTCTCTTTGGTGCTGAACGGGTATTGACCATCGGGTTTTTAGAGCTTCTTTCACTGAAAACGATGCTATGAGAAACCCGCTGTAAAGCTCTGAAGGTTCATCCCTACGAGAGACTCCTTTCACATCACTGCATTGTTTTCACATTGTTATTATAAAAATATTGATTATAGCGACTTTAAAATGCGTCAACACCTCTGTTGTGTCAGAAATCTATGATGGGGAGAAAATAATGAAAACGACAGAAAGAAAAAGCAGAAATCTTGATTCATCCACTTCACCCACTTTAGATGCTGAAAGCAATGTTAAATATGTGTGTTTGTGTGTGTTTGGCACCAGTGGCGAAGTGCAGCCAAGAAGAAGCTGGAGGAGGATGACTTCAGCTTTGCCAGAGAGCTGAGGGACAGAGAGAAAAGACTACAAGCCCTGGAAGAGCAACTGGAGCAGAGAGCCAGGTCCGACTGTTTTTACAGCTGCTACCAGAGATGTTAATGTTTTATTGATGACTGATTGGGTAAAAATCTGTTTCATCTGTGTGGGATATGTCAGCAGCAGGACTTGACCTGACCAATTCACGGTGGCTTCCTTCACCATTCCTGCCAAAGAGTATTATTTGATGCCAAGTTTCAAGATTAAACTACCTTATTATTTGAGATGTGCTGTGAAAATATTCCATATCAATTGTGAAAATAAGGCTCTTGAGGAAAAATATGGATTTAATATTTTGCAGGCCTGATTACTGATTAATCGATTATAGATCATTAAAGTGGCTGAGGATTGGTTGAGGAAAATTTTAATTTAGAGCTTGAAAGCACACATGCATGCAGGCCAATACGCTTATCAGAGTCCCTCATAAGCACATACACATGAAAGCTTGAGTTTATCATCGTAGAGTAGAAATAACACCGATTGCTGGGTGATTGGCACTCATATTTAAATATGAATTATTCAGATAAGACATATTATTTATAGTATGTTGGGTAATATCAGACTTGTCGGCAAAAATTACATCAGCCCGTCTGCGTTTAGGAAGAGTAGTGAATATTAATATTCATACGTATGAACGTAATGCTAACTGCTAACAAAGCTACCTGCTGACTGAAGGACCTGATGGACCTGACAGCTAGAGGATGCATATTTGATCCTCAGCAGCCGTGTGTCCCATCTTCTTGACATCAGAGCTGCAAGGATTATAACAGAATATGAATCTGCCACTATTTTGATACTATTGATTGATCTTTCTTTTTTTTTTTAAGAAGAAAAACAAAAATTCTCTGGTTCTTGAGTTTCCTTATTCTTCTATGATTGTAAAATAGAATTGAATATCTTTGAGCTCTGGACTGTATGTTGGACAAAACATTTAAAGATATCCCCTGTGACTCTGTGACATTGTGATGGGCATGTTTCTTTTTATTTTTTGTTAGGCCAAATGATTAATCAATTAATCAAGAAAATAATTGGCAGATTCAATTAAATTAAACCCTCAGCCAAATGATCTGCTTGTAACTTGTGTGCTACTGCACTCAAATTTTAGGAAGGAGCTGATCGCTCAGTACAGCCGTATGTCAGAGGAAGCAGCTCGCAGAGAGAGGCGGGCCATGTGGCGGGTGCAGCGAATGCAACTCGACAATGCCCGGGCTCAGTTCTTCATGCGTGACAGGCAGCAGACTCAGGTTTGTAATAAATTAACATAGAAAACGCACACAGAGGACAAAGAAAAGATGATTAAAGAGACTGTTTTCATTTAAGATAAGGGAAGTAATTGTAACCAACGCTCCTATGACTTCTCTCCAGGCAATACTAGAGAAATATCCTTTAGGCCAGGAGAGACCTCCCGTGGAAGTATTGCCATCTGTTCCTTCAGCTCAACAGACTGCGCCACAAGCAACACTAGTATGACAACACACTTGTCTTTGACATTAATCCACATGTCTTTTCTTTACGCTCTTTGGAAGTGTGCTGTAGATGTCCTCAATAGTGTCTTCTCTTTACAGGAATCTCCCACTCAGGATCTGTCTGAACAGCAGCCACCAAATACTCAAGAATCTGATGCTGTATTACCACAACCTGACCCATCTTCCCAACCCGCCCTCACTGCCCTTACAGTAGACCCTGCCCTCATCTCTGAGGACATTGACATTAATGATTTTCTCCCCAAGTCGCCAAAGCCTGACAGTCAGCAGGTGAACATGGCCCTGCAGGAGATCGGCTCTGACCTACCTGAAGTGTGTCCTACAGCACAACTAGTAGACTATGACTTCAGTGCCCCCTTTAGTCCACTTGAGGGTATCGCTGGCCAAGCCTCGGCCCAGCCCCGGCCTCACTGGGGACCTGCAGTCCAGCCTGACTTGATCCAAAACCATCCATCTTTTTCTCACATCCCCATAGGAGAGAACATGTCTCAAGTCCAGGAGACTCTCCCCAAAGCCAGCCTCTTTGGCCAAGCCTCCAAATCCAGCTTTGAGCTAGGACAGTACACCCTAGAGGAGCCCAAAAAAACATCTAAAGCAGCAAGCATTTATGGACATCCCTCTAATGCCTCAGTGCAGCTAGTAGATGGGAGTGGCTCAATGACAGACAACAAGCAGGCGGAAATTGCATCTATGATAGAACAGAAGGCTGAAATTAGGAATTTTGAAAGTAACGTGAAGGCAAATAAAGACGAGTGTAGATCTGTTGAGACTACAAAAGAAGGTGATGTGGTTCATACTGTTGATACTTCCCATCAAAAAGTACTGACATGTCCTCCTGACTGTGGTGGGATTGAAACACCGGATGCAAGCACTCAAGACCGCAGCCCAGATGTTCACGATGAAGCTGGCGAAAATATCTCTTTGCCAAACATTCGTGTCTCCAGTGCACACCTCAAAGATGGAGAGCTGGTTTCAGATGCTGGTGCCCCGCAGCCTTTGCCTAGCATCCATGGGCATTCCTCAGACGCTCACATAAAGATTGGACAGTTTGTATCAGAGATAACTGCTCCTCTTCCGACCCCTAACGCCCACGGCCACGCCTCGGATTCACGAATCAAGATTGGAGGCCATGTTTCGGAAGTCGATGCTCCTCTACCTTCCTCCAGTGTTCACGGTCACGCCTCCGATGCTCACATTAAAGTTGGGGAAAATGTTTCAGACTTTGTTGCTCCTCTTCCTACCCCAAATATCCACGGCCATGTCTCAGATGCCCACATCAAAGTCGGGGAGCACATTTCAGATGTAGTGGCCCGTCTGCCCACCCCCAACGTTCATGGTCACAGTTCCGATACCCACATTAAAGTTGGAGAAAATGTCTCAGATGTTGTTATACCTCTTCCTTCTCCCAGCATCCATGGGCACTCCTCTGATGCTAATATAAAAGTGGGCGAGTTTGTGTCTAACATACCTGAAGCAAGACTTCGTTGGAGTAAACATGGGCATGCCTCAGACTGCATTCTTCAACCAGGCTGCACGGTATCCGGAACTGAATCCGCCATGTCTGCTCTACCAGGAAGCTCTTACGGTCACTCCTCAGACTCAGCGTTGGGTATTGGATGTGTCGTTTCAGGAGACGAACCCAAACGTGCTCCTCTCCCTGGCAGTGCCCATGGTCATTCTTCAGACTCAAATTTAGGCGTCGGATGTGTTGTGTCCAAAACCGAACCACTTCCATCACCACTACCAGGCAGTGCCTACGGCCATTCCTCTGACTCGACGCTGGGGGTGGGTTGTGTGGTGTTGGGGACAGACCCACAACCCTCTGGTCTACCAGGTAGCGCTTACGGCCACTCATCAGATTCTTCACTTGCAGTTGGGTGCGTGGTAAAGGGCAAAGGCAGCGAACAGCAGAAGACCGGCGACAACGACGACGGTAAATGCAATGAATAATATTAAGTGCTATACATTCTGCAGTTGTGAGGCACACTTCAGTGTCTTTTTTTTCAACTGTGCAATATTTGGAGGTCGTGGCTTTGAGCCTCATTTTGACCTTCCATTTAAATGTTGGGTCCTCGTTTTCATTAATTAATAAAATTGTTAATCTAAAATTATAAAATTCACATCAAATGCCCATATTCCTTTGATTTCCAAAATGTCAGGGCTTCATTCCTTAGGGATTTAATATAATACCCTTTGGTACCCTGTCTTTCGTTTTCATACAAAGCTTAGTGTGATATGCATTACATGTACACTAATAACTAATCCTAAATATTTTTTCACACTTTAAATTCGTTTTTTTTGCTTTGACCCATTGAATTGTGCCCAACAAATGAAGATATCTCTGAAAATTGTGTTATGTCTATCTCTATTCAGGTTATAAGTCGGAATTCCCTGGTGAGCAGATGCTTGAGAGCATGGCGTCCTGGGCAGCCGACTTCGGTTTGTCCCCTGGAGAGAAGTCTGAGCAGGAATACCTCTTGGCTTTGTGTGCTCAGTACCAGGTGGAATACTACGAAGACTGCTACAACCTAATGGGTTAGTTAAAAACATGTGACTGTGCCAGAGGAACTATTAATCTTTGGCTAATCTAATGTGTGCTACACACAGAATTGTTGATTTAAAATATATAATATATTATTAAATATATGAATCAGGGTAAAATAAATATAGGAACAGCACAACACAATTCAACGACACCACAAACTACAACATCCAAAATTACCATAAAGTTTATTTTGCATCTCTTACGAGTTTCAACAAGTGAACTAAACATTTTAACCTTCATAAAGGTAGGATTTATTTGCAGGACTGTTGTTTTAGACTGCATTCATTTTAGCTAGGTGGCCGTAATAAACCGGCAACTGGGTGTAGTGTAGTAAAATACATATGTTGGCAAAAATACTTTTGTACTTGACACTGAAAGTTTTATTTAAGGTAAAAAACGAAAGTGTGGTGTCTCTTATGTCTTATGTCTTATGGTTATCATTAGCATAGCAACGAAGAAAGACAATTCAACTATAAATAATTGCCAAAACGGGGCATCTGAATAGACAACAGAAGGGGATCCAAAACAAGAGCTTGAGGAACTCCACATTTTAACTAGATATGCATTAAATTTGTTAACAACAGTGAGAGAACAAACTATTACACACTAAACTAAAAACCAGAGCTGTTCCATTTCCTGGGTGCATGTTTTATATAAGGTTGTTGGTTACCCTTAATAATACCATCTCAGTAGCAGAAGCCTAAACTTTATTTAAAACTTTATTTCTTTAGCATCAAAACCAAAGTGTAGTGGGTTGTGTACTTAAAGAAAGCCTGACCCAATCTTTTATTAACAAAAAGGGCTGTTGCCTACAGTACAAATCTAATAAAAAGAAATGAAATGTGCTTCCTTGATCTTCAGACGGTAGACTATAGTAGATTTTTATAATTGAAGAATAAAAGCATAGCTACATGGTCACAGGTGAGTTGTAAAGTACATGTGGGCTGTTTACTCGCTGTTGCCTCTGAAATAAATAAATGAAAAAGGAAGAAACATCTTTTGAAATGCAGAAAAACATCACGTCAAATTGCAGAGAAATGAAAATGATACACCTTACAGCATTGTAGCTTACATCATGTAAATTAAAACATGTTCAGGAGTGATGATTTCCAGAGGCTGTTAAATGTTTACTCCATCAGCAGGCACAGAGGTTGCATAAAAAGCAGTGATATTTCACAAAGGTATTAAGACTGGTTCATGTTTGGGTGGGATGCATCATGGCTCGTTGAAGTAGTATCCTGTCTTTTTCACTCTGCGTGTGCGGCTCAGTCATGCTGCTATTATTCATGCCAGTTTCCAGGGTCTCCATGGAATCAGTCAGAATCTACTTAGCCAAATACATTTTCCACACTACCGATCAAAGTCAGGAGCCCTAATTATTCAGGGAGTTTTATCGTAAATATAGAGTGGACAACAATAAAGTGCTATTTAATGAAACCACCCTGCCGTAAACACTCTCCGTTTTGAAGCTTTAATGTTTGTTGAGATTGTGCCAGAGAGGTTTTGATTCATTTCTAAGGTAATTTTAAAACTTTAGTTTTAGGGCTGCAACTAACAATTGTTTTCATTACCAATTAATCAGTTGATTATTTTTTCAATTAATCGATTAATCATTTAGTTCACAACATATTAATAATTTAGTTCGCAACATATTTGAAAATGTTCACATTCAAATGTCTTGTTTTTGTTCAAAAAGCTGAATGTATTCAGTATAATATAGAAGACTAAGAAAACCAGTGATTATTAACGTTTGAGAAAGTGCATCACAGCCCTTTTGACTTCTTTACTTAAAATAATTACTTACAAATAGTTGGCGATTCATTTTCAATTGTTTCATCTTAGTTTACTTTTCGTTTTATAAATGCTTGATCATCCATTCTGGCAAAAATATCACTTCCAATTTGACTCCGCATCCTGTTTTTTCTTTGCACTATTGAAAACCACACAGTTTTCTACAGTTGCGAGAGTGTTATTTGTTCAGCCTGTCATCTCCTTCTCACACAGCTTCGTCCCCAGAGTGTCAGCTGCTGAAGCAGGTAACTCGGGGCCCCTGGGGCCTTCCCATGGACCCCACACTCCGCAGAGCCACTGACACCACCGCCGTCCAACTCAGCGAGATGGTTTCCCTGCCGGTTCTGATAAAACACTCTGTCACTACTCCGCTCATCACACAGTAAGTGTCTGACTGAAAGAAAGCAGCAGGAGGAAAGGCTCTGTTCTTTGTTCGAGAACATTACGAGTTATTGTTTGCAAGTATGAGTTTTGAGTGTCTTAGAAAAACATGTTACATGTTGGTTTTATAGGTATAATTTCACCTATAAAACCAAAAACTTCTTTAAAGAGAAATGCAGGTGCGAGGTTTTCTCAGATTTCTTGGCATTTTTCTGATACATCAGGCCACTTAAACTGTAGTTGAGTGCAGCCTCTGCACTGGGGGAATCATTTAAATTCTTATTACCTTCCATCTTTGTAGGATCCTTTTTTTTGTTTGAAATTCCATCAGAACTCCAGACAAGCTTGTCACTTTTCACCTACAACGTTTCTGCACACTATGCAGTTTAGCCTTTGTGTTGGAAGAAATGGCTTTCTCGTCCCTTTCTGCACACAGAGGGGGTGCAGTATATTTAGCGCTGGAAATCATAGCTCTAAATTTGTATTAACACATTGTTATCCCATGTTTGACGATGCAGTGGAGTTTCAACTCTATTTTTATCTCTTTGCTGCTGACTTTTCAGTTAAAGAGAAAACCCCTAAAACCCCACTGTCATATAAATGTGAATTGCTCAGGAATAATTGAAAGTAACGGGACACAGGAAGTCACCAATATACAATTGGGATATTCCCTGAGCTTCCTGCCAAGCTGATGTCTGTCATTTTCACAACCTGAATCAAATTTGCAAGTCGGCGTCATTTCCTTGTGTCAAAACGTTTCTCTCCTTACGTTGGTCATTCTCTCCTCCACCTTCCACCCCCAGTGTATCTCTGGTCAACAAGGCAGTGGTGGACTACTTCTTTGTGGAGTTGGGGGTGGAAAGACACTTTGAGGCGCTGCGCCACTTCCTGCTGATGGAGGACGGCGAGTTTGCGCAGTCCCTCAGCGATCTGCTCTTTGAAAAGGTAACGCTCTTTCACAAGTGTTGCTGTCGCCTGCATGCAGATTAAAAATAGGGTGATATATATTCAGGTTATTGCATTCTAGGAGAGGACAAGACATCTTGGAACAAGATCAACGTCCTGGTCTCACTCCAAATGCAACATACTTTAAACAAGTTGTTTGTCTGTTTTTTGACTGATTGTATTCATAATCCATAAGTACACGCTGAAAAACTTCCCTTAAGTACAGACGAACACAGTTAGCAGATATTCAGAAATGTGTGAAATGAAATTACTATGTGTAATGCAAAAGGGGGTTGCTCGTCCCTTCAACCTAATGGAGCTTTTCACTGCCTACAAAACTCATTCTTTTGGTTTACGGCCTGCAACGTAGCTGTTTGGGTCCTCTCTCGGCAGCATTATTTTCATCAGCGGCAGGCTAAAAGCCGACTGTACCCGGCACACAAAGTTAGCGACTCGCTGGGCAGCGTAGCGGAGCATTTCGCAGCTAAAGAGCCAGATTTTTCCCCTCAGGAGTTGGTAGAGGAGACGGAGCTAAAAGAAGAGTGAATATTGGACTTGCATTTGTCACGTGGAAATAAATGATAATGTTGCTCCGTATCTGCTGGATGTGTAAATAAGCAACAGAAAATGTTCACCACATCGATAATCAAGAACGCCAGGCTATATAATCATTCATTTAGAAATGTGTTTCTGGCCACCTGATTAATAGAAGTCCAATATTCACTCTCTTTTTGTTCTGTCTGCTGTTCGCTACTGAGCAGGTAGTGTACAGGCTTTTTCACTCAAAAGCAGCTGCCTGCTGCCGCTGAAAATAATGCCATGAGCTATGAGGAGCTGCAGATTCAGGTCATCATTCTCTGTAGGTTCATCACTGCAAACAACCCTGTTTTTACTATTACTTTTGACACATAAAAAATAGCAATTATAGCTGCATTCAGTTTGTAAATACGTTATATCTGATGCCTCTGTTGCGCAAGCACACGATGTGTCACAGCCAGCTTCCTAGATTACTTCTGTCAAACCCAAGCTTCTCGGCGTGAAATAACAAGCACAGCCTTTGATAACACCTCGGTGCTATTCTGCAGAAAGATTCAAGTACAAATGTCTCTTGAGGCCCATCAGACAGAAGGTCTTTGTTCCAGCCAAACACCGCACCAGCTGATTTCCCTGATTAGCACACCTTCAACCGGAAAGCGAGATAATCCTTGTAATCAACTACCTGTAGCGTTTGTTTGGAATGAAAACCTCAATGGTGCATTTAAAACAACAGGTGTAGGAGTATGGGTAACGGTTTGTTCAACCAATTGTCTCCTCCACCCAGCTGGGCAGTGGCCAGACTCCCGGCGAGCTGCTGACCCCGCTGGTCCTGAACTCCATCCTCAGCAAGGCCCTGCAGTACAGTTTACACGGGGACACCCCCTTAGCTGGCAACTTCACCTTCGCCCTGCGCTTCCTCCCAGAGACCTTCCACCCGCATGCCCCCGACTCCCTCAACTGCCTGGAGCTGCGCTACAAGGTGAGACGGTGTGTTTTTAATGGAGCAACATGGAGCACGGGGTGTGCTCGTCTCAGCGTGAGTGGCAGCTTGAATGTGACAACCTGTCATGTTTTGACAAACTGCGCATGGTGTGTAAAATTAGCTTATCACACACTTAAACGCTTGAACCTCATAGATTGATTGGAAGTTGGCTCTTTTGGATGACATGTACGATGACTAATGCTGCACATATTGTCCTCTGCTCTTGTTCTTTGTTCTTCGCCCTCCTGTCTCTCTCATAACTGTTCCCTCTCCTGCTGAACCTACATCTTGTACCTAATATCTCTTGCTTCACTTCCTCTCCCCATATCTTTCCCCCCATTCCTCTTCCACTCCCCCCATCTGTCACCACTCTGTCTTCCTTTCACAATCCTCTCACCTCCTGTATCGTTTCTTCACTCACACCTTTCTCCTCACCTCATCCGTCACTCTCCCTTTACCCGGTCCCCCCCCCCCCAACTCCGGTTCTACTTTCCCCTTGCTTTCTTTCACACTCACTCGCTCTCACACCTTCGCACACTTTTTTTTTTTTGCCCGCCCCTCTCTCCCCTTGCATCTCGGCCTCCTTCGTGTCATCTCCCAGGTGGACTGGCCATTGAACATCATCATCACGGACAGCTGCATGAACAAGTACAACCGTCTGTTCTCGTTCCTTCTGCAGCTCAAACACATGGTGTGGAGCCTCCGCGAGGTCTGGTTTCACCTCAAGAGAACAGGTGAGAAGGTGGGAGCTCCGACTCAAACTTACCTCTGAGGGGCGAGAGTTAAGATTCTTCCTGTTGTGCGTCAACTGTTTATAAAATATTCATACGGGGGAATGTTGTGATCCCTTTGTTTTATTTATACAAAGCACATCTCATACCAGTGGGATTGTTGCAAAACAGTGTGCGAAGGTGGGTTAGAGATAGTATTGATCGGTGAAAGCATGTGTACAGACTGCATAAATGGATCCTGAAGGGGGAAAAAGAAAGTATTAAGGTATTAAAGGGAAAACTTCACCGTTTAGGACATTAACGTTACTGGTCACCAGGGGAAAATGTGGATTATTACATAGTAAAGGACTGCATTCTTTTGATCGAAAGCAGGACGAACATGAGTGCACTCAAAGAAAAAAACGTATGATAATATAATTCACCAAGGTCTGTCTGTGTTGTGTTGTTGTTTAACAGCCAATTATTTTTCGTGAAACTTTCATGTGCATTGATTTTTGCCCCAAATAGAAATGAAGATAAATCCCTGTCAGAGCTCACAGTGTAAGAAATGGCCCACAGAGGTGTGGGTTTTATAGACAAAAGCAGCAGATCTTCACATTTAACCAGCAAATGTTTATTTGCGATCCCTGCAGCACAGATCTTGACTTGTTCCCATCTCCGTTTCCCTCAGCGCTGGTGAAGGGTGCGGGTCGTTCGGTGCAGTTTCATCAGCTGCAGCTGTACAGACATGAGATGCAGCATTTTGTCAAGGTGATACAGGGTTACATCGCCAACCAGATCCTGCAAGTGTCCTGGAGCGAGTTCACAGCCAAGCTGGCTGCTGCCAGTGACCTGGACGCCATCCATCGCACGCACGCAGATTACCTCAACAGAGCCATCTTCAGGTGAGGGCTGGAACTGCATACGGTGACATTACAGTATTTTCTTCACTTGCTGTTATCTCCATGCACAAAATAGGTGATATGTGATACTTTTCTTCAGTTGCATTGTAGGAGAAGACATTTTGGTCCAAATGTTCTTGTCTCTCCTTTAATGCAATACATTCTAAACTTTTAAGCATTATAACCTTGTAAGCTCCCAGATTGTATACATAAACTAAGTACATGCTGCACAAAAACTCGTCACCTGAAGTCACAAATAAATTTAAAGATGCATGTGCCACAGTTTGAAGGCAGTTCTCTACAGGAAGTCACGTGTCGTTTTGCGTAACTTAGTATATTGCTTTTATATTAGTTTTTGGCCATTATTAATTAAATTTGATGGTGTTGCTGCCCAAATTAAAGTTGATTCTAATTAGAATTTTGTGACTGATCTATATGCCTACATGTGATGTTACAGTATACGTATATACAATATACGTATAACACAAGCAAAAGAGCCAAATGCTCCAAACTGGTACGGATTTGAGGGTTTTTCATCTGAAAAACTGCTTAAATAAGTATTCAAGCAAAAGAAAAAGTGAGAATCTGCTGCCTTTCATGCTCTTACGTTACGTGAATTCTTTTGGGGTTTGAACTGTTGGATGGACAAAACCAGACATGTAACGACTTCACCTTGTGCTCAAGGATAAAGTGATTGTTCTGCTTTTTCATGTTTTATCAACCAGTTACAGCATTTACATGTATTGAGGTATCCAGATTTTAAATTTAGTCACAGAGGGCACTTGTATCTGATCTGTTATAGCTGTTCTGCAAAGTGTTGGGAACTTTGATATAGACGGCAAACATCTAATTTGAACCATCAGGATTTCATGCTGCAACACCACAAAATGCGGAAAAAATTCACGGCACTGGAATCATTTCTTCAGGCTCTGCACAGGCACAGCAAGTCGAAGTAAAACACTCTGCACCCATAATTTCATACAAAATGAATTCAACCTCCTCGTAACAAGTGAATTAAAATTCCAGCAGGATCTGAGGCTAACTTTTGAACCCGATGAATGATTTAATCTCATTAGAAGAGGCTTTCAGTGTCGTACTTTTCTGTGTATATTTCAGCGCGTCTGCAAAGTCGTTTCATAGTTCCTTTTTTTCCTCATGTTTCTTAAACTTGGCACTGTCGCCTCCCCCAGGGGTTTGCTGACAGAGAAAGCTGCTCCGGTCATGAACATCATCCACAGCATCTTTAGCCTGATCCTCAAGTTCCGGGCCCAGCTGATCGCACAGCCCTGGGACAGCCAGCAGGGGGAGGCAGTGCACCCCAGCTTCATTGCCATGCAGCAGTCGTACAACACCTTCAAGTATTACTCTCACTTCCTTTTCAAAGGTAAGGACAGAATATTGTTTCATTTGAATGCTTTCACCTACATTTAAATTCTGGGAAATGGATCTTTTTTTCATCAGCAGTTCTGATCCTGTCTGGTTTTTATTATCCTCAAACATATTTTTATGGGGTAGTGTGATAACAGTTGCTGCTCAGTTTAACAATTGTAAACCTAAATGACGTGTTATAAAAGCATCCTCTTGATATTCAGTCAGTAAGAGAAAAATGTGAAACAAATGAACAAAAGTTGGGGGGCCTGGATAAGCCCACCCACTCAAGTTCCTTCCTTTTCATTTATTATAGTACTGTGAGATGTTACAATGGTATAAAATGTAGGTTTTCTTCTAATTTCAAGCTGCAGGGTATTTAATTAAGCTTAATTCGATCAAATTGAGTTTTTTTTTTTTAAAGCATATCGACTCTAAAATAAGGGATTAATGAAGTAATGAGTTTTCTTTGTACTTACAGTATGGATGTATTACTCTTTCGCTGTAATGAGGAAATAGAATAGAAGTTTCTGAGCTGAAGCAGGTTCATCGTTAAGATGATTGAATCATGCAGTGTTTAGCTTTGTTTGAACTTGTGCTAAAGCCTGGTGTGATTTAATAATGCATTATCAGATTGAGAGTGTTGAGCATGTTTTGGAAGAATCAATATTGTTTTTATTTGCTGCGGCAACGCGTCTTCTTCATTTAATTGAGGTTTGAGGATAGGTTCATCTTTTTATTCCAGCCCGTCTTGAAACAGTACTGACCTGTGCATGTGCACAGTGAAACTGTTTTTGCTGGCTATTAATAGATCCCTTCCTAAAGCAATTTCAAATCCACAGTCTCCTCTTTGTGCAAAAAAAAAAAATCCCAATGTTTATCTGAAGCTAGACTTCAGTTGTGTATCTGGGTATATTTCAAAGTTAGTCTCTTATGTACGTAGTTCCCTATGTTTACCTTACTGAGCCACAGCAGAGGGATATTAAATACCCAGATACCCACTTGATTTTTCTTACTCACACAGCTCATATTAGCTTATTAATAGCAGCTGAACATTCAAATGTATTTTGGGATCTCTTAATGGGTACTGTATTTATATTTATAGCAACTTTCTCAAACAAAGTTCTTTTCTTTTTCCCTCAGTGGTGACGAAGCTGGTGAACAGAGGCTACCAGCCTCATCTAGAGGATTTCCTGCTTCGCATTAACTTCAACAACTACTACAAGGACTCCTGAGCTATGTACCGATGTGTATGTTGACATAATACAGGCCATTTACATACTTACACCGCTGTGTACCGCAAGTTTGCATTTTTAGAATCCCCTGTGTGTGTTTATAAGACAGATGATTAGACATAAGTTTAGTTCTTCTGACATCCAAAATAAAATAAAAAAAGTTTATATCAGTGCATGGACTTCACATTCAAACCACTTTAGGTAATCACTGTGCAGGATTTGAGCTACATGTCTGTGGGCTTGATTAATGCTTAATGGCTTTTCTTTTAAAATTGTATGCTGCCAAAGTTTGCAACTGAGATGAAGCCGAAGCCGCCTGTAATGTCTCCCATGCTCCGGTGTGCCTGCAGCAGTGTGGATTTTAAGTGCGTACATACTTATATATGTCAAATATTTGTAAATACAAAAGCAAAATGCTTTGTCTAATAAATGCTCTATTCTCTGGTGTTGATTTAAAAGTGCTTTTTACGATGTAAAGGCAAAAAAACTGTTTCTTGAGTAAGAAAAAAGAATTGATTTATTAAAGATTGCATGTTAACAGTGGTTTTAGAAAACTAGGACAAAATAAGTGTAAAGCCTTATGGGTAGCCGATTCTGTCAACTTGAGCCATTTACCAAAAGACAAGAGGGGAGAAAATTCAGTCCATGTTCTATTACTGAAATGTATTTTCTACACATAGATTCTTCCCTGACGGTGCATTACTCACAAAGCACAACTATATCAAGACTGCTGTTGCACAGCTGTAAGTGTAATAGGCTGCAGGAGGCCACATACAGTAAGACGGTTTGGTCCTTTTGATTGGATGAAACAACACGGGCACCAGTTTGTGTAGGTCATCAAACTGGGGGGGGGGGCCTCAGACTCTTTGTTGACTGATGCACTAAACACGTTTGTATGCATGGCTGTAAGTTTACTGATGGTCTGATGGAAGCATCTCGACCAACAGCAGAGGAAGGTGAGTACAAGGAAGGACAGAACTTTATTAATGGCATCAGAAGACCGGACCAAACGCATTTACACCGGGCAACCGAAAGAGAAATGGTTAACCGTTACGATTTAAAGACATTTGGGGAAATACGCTAATAATAAGCAGTCTGGCAGAGAGTTAGATGAGATTGATTACATTAAATTGATTTTAATATTTGCTCCTTTTAAATATAAGGCTGCAGTCAGTTAGCTCAGCTCAAAGACTGGAAAAAAGGAGGTTAACAGCCTGTCAGTATCCAGCAGTAACAAATTCCGCCTACGAGCGCCTCCAAAGTGCACTAATTAATCAACGCTATATCTCCTTTGTTCAAAAACTAAAAGTGTAACAGTACCCGACTATTTCTTGGCTCTGACCAGTTGCCAAGCAACCAGTGGCGACTCCGGGAAGTTGAAAATGTTAACTTGTTTCGTTTTTATACAGATAGAACAAAGGACACGTTAAGTGTTAGAGACGTGTGGAGGTGCAGCCTCACGTGTCACGGACAGATGTCAGCGGGCTTCTCATCCAACTCCAGAAAGCGAATAATTGCATTTTCCCATATGTCAAACAATTCCTTTTTATTACAACGAGTAGCATCAGAAGCAATCAAACTGAATCGTAACGAATTATTTCACCAGTGGAGCAGGCAGCCCTCGATTTAAATAGCCGCACTTCATTATCCTTTATTTATTTTTATTTTTTTTAAACACGTGTTTCTGCCAAGAGCTCTGATGTAGAGCAGAAAAAGCATGCAGACAAGCAAACGCACCGGTCAACACGAAGTAACTTTCACGATCAACGCCAAGTCAGCGGTGTTGACCTCGTCTGTTTTACACGGTACAAACCGCGGCACGTGCACGCCGTGCTCCGTGGCCTGCCACTGGCCACTGACGTTAGCATTCCAGCTCAAATGGGCAGAGACGGAACGAATCTGCACTGGGATCCCGAAGGGAAGGCAGAATATCACAGATCAATCGCCTTCCCTTCAGTTTTTCCCTTCCGATTAGTATTCACGTATAAGAGCAAAGAGCAAAGCGCTTTTCAACGGGTGCATAATGCCCCGCCGGAACATTTCAGTCCGTTTCCTCCGTATTACAGCTCGGTGCTCAGCGTAGAGGTGTTCATATTGACATATTGGCTCTGAAAGCTTTTAATGCAGCCAACTCCGATCAAACACCGGAGAGACAGTTCAGATTCACATAAGCTTTCAAACTTCTTTTTTTTTCACTAAAGAATATTTGGGCTGCTTGCATACCGATCATCTTAAGACTGGTTCTATACACGTAGAGAATAACGCAAAACATGACATTAATTCAGTTTAGTGGTAATGCTTCAGGTAGTCAAGATGTAACCTCAGTGGCAAGAGTGCCAAAAGAGCAAAAACTTTAATAAAGTCAAATGAACGAACTTCGTTGTCTTAAAAGTCTAATAACTCATTTCAATTAGTGCATTCTGTAGCCTTCAACCGTTATTAAACAGATATTAACCTCAGAAGTGCAATAACTTTTTTTTGTACACGAATAAACAAGAAATAAACAATAAAGTAGTTGCATAAGAGCCTTACATACAAGTTAACGTTTAAAATAATGTAAAACAGACTCCACACTATGTAAACCTAAACTGAAGCAAACGATTCACCACCTTGTGTTAGATGGCTGGGGTTATTAGAAGACAATGAAACACAATCAGTACCTATATAGTTTCCCTTTTGATGCAAGTACCACCCACAGGGGTGTAAAAAAAACACAAAAAAAACAACTCCAAAGACCCGTGCTACAGTCTGACTGAAGAAAAGCAGATCTAATGGAGCGCCCATGAGATGTGCTTTTTGGTCCAGGCAACCCCCTGCCAACGTCTTCTGCTTTCATTACAGCAAAAAAAAAAACTGGAGATCTAGTAACACGGGTTAAGTGGAAGCGAACTACACTCTAATATGGGTGTTAGAGTACCAGAGTTAGGGCTAAGGGGGTCGTGATGACGCCTTCATCCAGGTAGGGCCTCCTCTCCTGGGTAAAAGTCGGACCGTGGCCCTGGTCTCAGTGGTTTTTTGGTCCTTGCTGGGACTAGGCCTCAGACTCCAGGTCTTCTTGTCCTGCTCCGTTGGTCGTGTCATCCGCCTCAGGCTCCAGCAGCAGGAATTTGCCATCGTTGGTTAGAGGCATGTTCTTCATCAGCTGGGCCAAGGCCTCTGGGTCCTTGTAAACATTATTTTTAAAGAATTAAAATGGAATTGAAAAGTCCAGATGAGTAAAAATACTTTTGTGTGTTTGTATTCCTCAACTTGTTACAATACATTTTGAATGTACCTACTTTGTCACCTTTCTAAAGCACATTTTGTACAAAACGTAATGAAATGAGATTTACAAAAAATGGAAAAGACAGATGCAAGACTTTAAATAACATTAAAAAAACTGCAGAAAAATTCCTTGAGACGAGATGTAAAAAAAAACATAATTAACAGTAAAAAAAGATTTCAGTGAGGAAATTATTTTAAAAAAGAAATCGTTTTGTACTTTGTCCTCTTTGACATTAAAAGCAACCATTTTCTGTTTGCGTGACAATACCTTCTTGGCTTCTGTGATGTCCTTCGCCAAGCTTATGGTGTAACATATCTGTGAATTAAGACAAAAGATAACCTTTAACATACACTTGTTCATCAGTCAACGTGTTTCCCCTCCTTGAGAAAAGAACCCCCTCCAGTGTTTGTTGTATTGACCTTTTCGCCCTCGGTGTTGCTCTCAAAGATGAAGGCGCTAAATGAGGGCTCGCCCTCCTCATCCCCGTCACTCCAGTCTCTGCCCTCGACCACGAACCCCATCAGCCTCCCGTTCTCTTGGTGGGCCGCATACTGACACACCTCTCCGAGCTGGAACTGAGGCAAGGGGAATGTTGAGGGAGATAATGTGGAGAGAATAAAGTTTTTTTCATTTTTTTAACTTAACAAAAAAGAGAAAAGGTTCTGAATCGATCTTTTGTCATACTTACACTTATTCTCGTAACTTGGGTCTGAGGGTCAATCAACCTATCGTGCAGACAAGAAAATGTAAACACACGCAGTAATACCTTGTAAGTAAGACTGTTCTTGTTAGAGAGATCTTGTCTCTCTTTCTAATAGTTCACAAAGAGTGAAGTTTCTTACAAATACTAAAATCAATCATTGGTTGTACAACAGCTCGACATCATGTTTTAGGTGGATAACGACAGTGGCGTACAAAAAGAGTTCATCGCTTCAAGGTCTTTTCTCTTTGTTGTCTTCAGGTGGTGATATTCAGCCCTGCTGGCAGGTTTGTAGGTGGTTGTCCAGTGGCGTCAGCAAGTCAAGTCACTTTTATTTATATAGTTTTTTTTAATAAAAAGGGGTCCTACACACCTCTAGATGCTGTCACGTACGTGCAAACACGCGCACACACGATTACAGACAACTTGGATTTAATAGCTCAGGCTTTTATAATACAATTTCTTTTGCACAAACACATAAAACTAAATAAAGTTAGCTTAACTGTAAATAAGACCGTTTTAGCTGTAAGACGTGTTTCGAATATGTTTAATGTGCTTCCTTTGTACTTAAAAGATTTGAACCAAAATTCATTTTAATTTCTAACTGGTTGAATTTTGCGAGGCTGTGTGGCAGACTGTTACAACTATTGGAAGGTAAAAAGAATATTATAGGACACATGCCAAGAGGACCAAAACGATAGCTGTGAAAACACAAACAGCACTAGGAATAAATGAGAATAGTTTTTCTGCATACTTTTGGTACATGACTATCAAAGGTAGAATATTTTGCACCTGCAATGCGGTAACAAGCCCACCGACAGACCCTGTTAAACTACTAGCTGCATTCACCAAATGTCAGCATTCTTTGCCGAAAACAATAATTGAAGCATTTGTTTGTTTTTTCTATCTATACTAGTGGGAGATTTCTGAATGCATCACCATCTGTATACACTGAGGATCAATTAGTTTTCTTTGTATGTCCTCAGAGGTGGTATTCATGTAACAGTTCATAAATATGTGATCAATTCTACCTGAGGCTGCTGCTGGTGACCATGAGGTGGGACTCGGTGGTCCTGAAGATATTGTGGATGGCTCGGGCAGCCAGCACCTGCCTCATGGCCTCATAGATGACCTCCTGATTGTTGCCGCAGCGCACCGCCATGGAGCCCAGGAACCGCACTGCAAATACCTGCTGCAGGAGGGAGTCTGCGGAAAAACACACAAACACAGCAACATACACACTAAAGGGCAGTGAACAAAAGAAACATGGGAGAAAGTTACACAAACATGCACAGTAACGTAATGTTACACTGAACAGAACTGTGTTTGACAGAGAGAAAGAGGACCATTAAGTTGTATTTGGAAGAGGAACATTGTTACCGTCACTCTCTGTTGAACAGTCATCATCCGTTTCTCCAAATGGATTTGTGCGTCTGTCAGGAAGGGAGAAAACACACACACACACACACACCATGAAAAGAAAACAATTAAAGCCCTGCACAGAGCTATTATGAAGCTCCAGCTTCCAGGAAATCATTTAATGACCACTTTGAGGCCAACTTTCAAGAAATTAGCGTCATCACCCGCCAGTACCTCGTTCCTGCCTGTCTCACTAACATGCACCCTCACAAACCTCCTGCCCCGGCGGTCACCTCACCTCCCCCCGGCTCTGTTCTGGTCCTGAAACTCGGAGGCCGGCAGCATGATGTCAAACTGAATGGGTGTCCCGGGGGCTATGAGGTCCTCTGGTTCTGGAGCAGCGCCCGTCTTCTGGGAACCACCGCTGGCAGCATGTATACCTCCTGGTTTCGCTCTGCAGGAATGAGACAAGCAGATACAAAAGATAGTTATAAGGAATAAACCAAGAAAGCCCCACAACATTTATCACTCAACTTAAATGACAGGTCGTATCCGTAATCACACGTGCGATGTTCAATGATGGCGGTGGCAGATGAACCGCTCAACCGGGCCTCGATTTCAGAGAGAGGTAGACTTCTCATTTCTAGTGACCGTCAAATTCCCGGCTGAAATTACAACTGTCGCTAACTGCTAACATATTTTATTAGCTGTAGGTTAGCTGGACAGCTAATAAATATAACACTTTGCTTAATTAGTTGATTGGAAACTCCGACGGTGAAATGTTTTGAAACGGGAACCGAGTACAGCTAACTATGAGACAGCTAACAGCAGCTAGCTACATAAAAATGTTTAACCTGTAACCTGTTACCCTTCAAAATAATAAATTATGAAATGTTAATGGAGCTTAGAAATAACGTAGGGTCAGGGTTAAATTACTACAGATATGTTAGTAATAATATAGCGTTAGTTAGCTGGATGTGCTAATGTGTGCAGCTTACATTGGAGCACAAGAACAAAGTCTATTCCTTAAACTACACTCCTGTGTTTTTGTTTTTGGAAAAGACTGAAAGAAAGAAACCACCCCCCAAACTCTCTATGGATATCGCTCTGGTTATAGCAACATCAACATGGTGAGAAATTCTACATTTGACAGAGCCATAGATATACAAGCGTTTCAATCTATGGACAGATCCGCCGTGCCTAGTTACCGTTGCTGAGCTGTAATTGGACAATAGATGTTCGAGGGAGGACATTTTTGTTCCTCCTTGCCTCCTGAACCAAACTGAAGTTATGTCAAAATCACCATCACCTTTTACACCAAGGACAAATACGTACAGAGGAAGACGCCTCGTTTACAGTGTTTCACAGGAACAATGATTAACTCATAAATCATCAGTTTTCAAACTGATGCCACCATGAAAGCATTTAATTATAATCTTCAGGAGAAGATGAAGTTATGTAGTGTTATAGAAAAGCCTTACACAAGCAGCATGCCTGACCTGTCAGGGTTGGGTGAGCCTTCTGGTCTCTTCTCAAAGCTGGTGATGGGGGTAACTGCCTGGATGGCGGTTTGGTTCAGTCGTATGGCCACAGCCTAACGGTGAGAAACAGGGACATTGCAGCATCTCTGTATCAACAAATGAGTCATTTATAAAACCAGAACAGTGTGGAAATATTCCAAGTTTAAATCTTACCATTCTATGTGTGTTCCCACAAAAGAACATAAAATATACAGTCTACAGACACACAACTATTTGCAAAGAAAAATCCTAAAATGTTGTGTTTTTGCTCCTGAGATGAAAAGCATGTAATTTGCTGCTACTTGACACTACACCTGTCACTGGTGACACACCATGATGGCATTCTCTGAAATCTCTAATTATGACTAACTCTAACTCCCAAGTCATTATAAGGCAGGGGAAATAAATAAGTGAAAGGAGGAGTGATTTCAGACACAGCTATAGTCTGTTTGTCTTTGGAGAATCTGAAAAAGACCATTTTCATAAAGCCAAACCTACTGCAAACATGCAAGCTTCTGGGATTGAAAACCAGTAAAGCTGAGACACTTCAGAAAAAGGATAGCACTAGAACAACGCCATTACATTTTATGTCTCCTAAACAGGGAATAAGTTCCCCATATTATGTGTTACTAGTTGAGTAAGTTCTTGAGTAAGTTGTTCTAAGTGGTGGAACAACAAATACAAATACATCACTCAATCAAATAACATAAGTGAAGTTTTAACTACCAAGATCAATGAAATGTTTCTGATTTAGTTAGAATTTGTTTAAGTCTGATTCTTAGATATTTGTTTTATTTGGTGTCTTTTTTAATTTTGCAGCGTGTTTGTGTGTGTGTGGGTATGAAACTGTGTGGGAGTGTGCATTACCTCCGGGTTGTCAGTCAGGTAGATCTGTCTGGAAATGTTGTTCACAGTACAAATCCACTGAGAAAGAAACACAGAGATCCAACATTAGGGCTTCCTCTAGCTCAGACACGAGCCGCCCGAAATCACTTGACTGACCAGCTGTGACTCAGATGTGTCCAAGCACAAAACCAAAAATGAAACCCACACAAATGAGTGCCGGCAGCTCCTCCTCCGCTGTTCTATGACTGATACTTAGACCAGCAGATATCTTTGGGGTGAAGATGTAAAACAGTGAGGAAAGGTCAAACACAGCTGTTTGAACAGCCTCTTTCACACTTACTTCTTCATATTCCCTTTTGCTCTCAGCTTGTAGAATCATTGACCTGGATAAATGAATAAATGTCCGTAAGTGAACATTAAATAAAAACACATCCAATATCTCATACGTGTGTGTGTATAAGTACGTACGTTTTGCCTGAGGGGGAAGTTATCTGGAAACAGTAGCGTCTGTCCTCGCACTCCACAGCCATGACGGAGCTGTTGTCCAGGTCCAGCACCATGCCCCCCGCCACCGCCCCACGCGGCTGACACATGAGGTTGCCTCCCTGGGTGAAGAAGTAGAGTCGGTCCCAGGCTGTGGTCACTAGGCCTGTTTTACTGGAGCACAGAAAAGACGGGAGCAGAAAAAGTGGATAAAAGGTCAGCACTATTGGACTTAAAAACATACTAAGAGCTTTTGCTGCCACAAATGCCACAACGGAGAGGTTTGATGAGTGGCGAGTGCTACATAAAAAGTAAGAATGTCAAGGATTTAAGGCTGAATGTTAAATTCCTAGCTTGCATCTGGCTTACACGTGAGTTTAGCAAAAATAAAGATATGTAAGAATCCTCCTCTTATATGTTAAGTAATAGATAATAAAATAAAATATTTTAAAATGAAAAAAAAATTATAATAATTTTACAAACCATCAGTAAATTACACCATGCCTGCTGAATGTCATTTCTTATTTGTATCAGTTTTGGTAAATAAAATCTGATCTTTACTTATCAGAGATAATAGTATCCAGTAATAACTGATCATTACGAAATGTATCTGTGTGCAGTCAACAAAAGTTCTTGGTGTAATTATTCATGAACGTTTCATCTGGAAATGTCACATTCAGGTAGATTGTAGAAAAGTAAAAGCCTGGTTTTGTAATATGTACTACAGTTTGGTATATTATTTTAATATTGCTTGGGAATTTACATTTCACGACTCTGGTCATAGAATTTTTATGTAGCTAAATCAAATTGTCAGGCAGAAAGTTATTCTAACATTTCCAAAGCAGCATTTACTCTTTTTCTCCTCATTTGCCACATCATCTTATTTTCTTATTTTTTACAATAAAAAACCTCCAAACAAACAGACACCCTCATGTACATGCATGAGTTGACCTCAATCCCTTTTTTATTTGTCATTGGATTTTCAGCGCTCTTTGGAGAGGATCTGTATCCTTTTTGTTTTGTTTGCGGTTTTGAATTTGTTTGGGCGATTATGGTTTCTGTGCAATAAAATAAAATAAAAAACTACAATGTAATTTAACTCTGACTCACTCAACGCGTGGATGAATCATTTCAATTGTGCATCTGAAAGCCTTCTTCCTGCACATCCTGTTTAAAAAAATCCCTATATAAATTTGCTTTGATTAATATCGAAGTGTGTGGCTCATGCTGTCGTTGGTGACTCACACACTTGATATTGAGAAACCATTCGAAACAGCAAATGTTCTCTGGACTCGGCTCTATTTGACAAGCGTTTGCGGCTGCTGGCAGTGTGTGTCATTAAACAGAATGGCATTCTGTGGAAACCTTTTCTCTGGTGTCACAGACATTTGTCAAAGACTTTGGATGTATATGAGGGAGAGACAGAGTTTGACAGCTCTGACATTTCCCTAAATCACATCGCAGGCTACGCTACCGTTCTGCCCCCCGAAGCCATTAAGGAAGTTTCCCCCTCTCATACATCCACTCTGCAATAAGCTGACAGCGCACGCTGTCAACGTGTTACCTGACCCGCCGTCTGCTGTGACAGACTTATTGTTTACCCTGTTCGTGCAATTTTTGAGCAACTTCAGCAAGAGAAGCAAACATCTTTTCTCTCTTGTGTCTGGTTATTTAGACAGTCAGGATTTAATGTAGCTGCTGTACGTCGATTGCGCCATCTATTGCACCAGAATGAATTCCCTAACAAAACATTGAAATGTCACGTGGGTAAAATGAGGACATTAAAAGCTTGTTCCTCAGCTGTTCAATTCCATTTTTTTTCCCCAAGACACCCCTTAACATATCGACTCGCAAGGAACGCCACGTGAACAGAAAGTGACACTGGGTGTTAGATAGGGCCGTAATGAGTGTAATTAATCTTACTTCCTAATGTTGAGGTAGCCAGCCTTCTGGATAAGCGTGCGATTGACAGGCTCAGTGTCCTTATCTGGCATATAGACCGTGTCCTCCACAGACAGAAGCTCCCTCTGGGACCCACGCATGGCCTCGGCCTCCACATCCAGCTGGGCCTGGATACTAGACAGGAAGGAAGTTTTAATACAGGCAAAATCCATCAAAACTGACTTTCAGAAATTCGATTATTTTTACCTACAAATTGAGCATTAAGGGCATTGCCTAAAAAGGCTGACCACAACTATGGAACATTTGCGGAGAAGGAGTGTGTTGCAGCCTCAGAGTAAAATGATTTCTGCTTAGGATCATAAACAACGAGCCACAGAGATTTTCTTTACTTTTGCGTCATGCTGGAAACAGAGGAGAGAAAGGTGTCCATCTTCTTTGACACCAGCTCAACGCCTTTCTTGAAGAAGCTGATCTGAGAGAGTAGACACACAATAATGAGCAATTCATCTTGTATTTTGTTTATTTTCAAAAAATGTCTAGAAACAGACATAAATCACTTGGTCACATGTAGGGCTGCAGCCAACGAGGAGCTTCATTATCAGGTAATCTGCCATTTATTTTCTTGATTATTGTATGTATTGCATATTATGTCATTATTGCATGTAATGTCTGTAAAATGTCAGAAAATAGTGAAAATTGCTTGTTTCTACAGCCCAAGGTAATGTTTTCAAATAGCTAGTTTTATTTGGCCAATAGTCCAAAGATATTTAGTTTCCTATCATACATGAAACGTATCAAATCCTCCGTTATGAGATAGCCCCCCCCCCCCAATAGTTTATATTGCATGTCTGTGGTAAATCAGTTCCAATGAGGAAATCGCTTCTCATTTTTAAACACTGAATTATCAATACAGATATGATAATGAGATCTGGCCCAGTGTGTAGGCAAAACAGCTGCCCAGTACCTGTGCCTGTGTGTAGCCTAGCATAGGTTCGAGCATAGCCACTCTCTTGCGGTACTGCAGGGCGTTGAGGGCGCAGTAATACTGCAGTGAGGCCTGGTGCTGCTTCCTTCTAGTATAGGCCACCTCCTTCACCAAGTCTGACTTCAGCTGTCCAGAAAGGAGAGAGTTAAACATGCAAATACACACACACACACACACACACACACACACAAGTCCAGCATTAACTCACTATCAAGCTCTGCACACACACTCAAACATATGCAAACACTTGTCCTACTCTCACACCTGTACAAATAAGCAACACAGTCAGTCGCATTATCATGTACGCTAAAAAAAGATATGGCAACACACGCAATAGAAGCAAATAGAAGAATTTTATCTTTGCAAGCATTATAGTGCAGTGTGCTGTTACAGTCTTACTACAACAGTAGGGCATGGCAGCAGAGGAATATTTAATTCCATCCAGTTGTATTTCAAATGATTAGAAAACCCTCTCAAAGCATTACCAGAGCATTACTGCACTGTAAGCCTGTGATCGATGGGGAAAAAGCTCCACCAGTAAAGCTGAGAAAGCACTTCCCAGTCACTCTACCTTCTCATTCTCCTTCTTCTTGGGCAATCGGCTGTATTTGACCATAGCTGCCTCATGCTCTGCAGGAGAGGAAAGAAAGGACATGAGAATCAGATAGTAACCGCAGGTTTAATTGTTTTCTGAAATAGATTAGGTTAGATTTGTACTTACCATCAGTGGCAATGCCAAATATTTCCTTCAGTGTGCTTATCTCTGAAACATTCAATGTATAGTATGTTTTGTTAGAATATCTCAAATAGATCCACATCCATCCTCATCAAAATGCGTTATTGCTTGAAGTAGATAACTCAAGCTGTTGGTTGACAAAATGGTGGTACAAACTGAATCCCTGATATTTGTGTGTCTGTGTTTGTGTGCGTGTGTGTGTGCGCGTGTCCCTACCTGTGAGGTCTTTCTCTCGGAACTGGATCAAGGGGAAGACCATGCTGTCAGCCATCTGGTTGGCTAGCTCTGAGTGGAGCGAGTTCAGCTGGACCACACAAAACAGATTATACAATAATATCAAGCGCTGCACAAGGACACACACAGAAAATGTACCCTCGCCAAACATCTTGAGGGATTTCAATTTAATATGTACAGTGACATTTGCTGCCAGCTATTCCTGCAGCAATCTGGAAAGTAACATTTTCATAGAAATGGGTGAATAACTGCAGACAACGCCCCTGCTACATCATAAAAAGCCCATATTGTGGAACAGTACAGAGACTAATAAAACCTGCTGCTTACTCTGATACTGGAAACAGGAGCACATATCGCACGCGCACGCGCACACACACACACACACACACACACACACACACACACACACACACACACACACACACACACACACACACACACACACACACACAC
>JAVQJD010106463.1:0-15433 GCA_036023655.1 Nannoperca australis
CACACACACACACACACACACACACACACACACACACACACACACACACACACACACACACACACACACACACACCTCAGTCTAGTAGATTTTAGAGACAGGTAGTCGTTCCACCCACAGCGCGACAGTTTCTCACCTGTCTGAGCAGTTTCTCGATGGCTGACATCACCATTAGCCCCCGCCACACGATGGGGGCCACGTCCTCCACCAGGAAGCCCATGGACATGCTGACGGAGGAGGAGGAGGAGGAGGAGGAGGGCGACAGGTACAGGACACACGTTAGTTGTTGCTCTGAGTGGGAACATGAAAAGCGGGAGAGCCGCCGACTCACCAAGGAATCCCGTAGTTGGTGAGCGGGATCATGAGATTGTCTGGAAGGAGAGAGAGAGAGAGATGAACAGTCAGGTGGCGTTCAGGGACCGACGAGCGAGAGGCACAACGACGTGGCGTACTGTCAGAGAGCTCCGGGTTTCCCTTCAGGTTCATCAGTTTGGGAACGGACGGCCCGTAGACGTCGGCGTCCAGCAGGCCGACGGACTTGGACTGAGAGGGACAGACGAGAAGACAGGAGGAATCAGTTTACCTGGAGAATTACCACGATGTACACGGATCAGTTGGGCTTTAAATAAAGTGGCTAACATGCAACAGAAGAGGGACTTCTTACCGGATCGTTGGCCATCAATCCCAGAGCCAGGTTCACTGCAGAGACAGAAACACAGGGTCTGTTTATGGTCACGCCTCCTCATTTACAGACAGCTTTCAACACCAAACGTCAAATGAAAAAGTGCAAATGCAAAAGAAATAATTTATTTAACATTTTGCATTTGAAATGTAACTTTTTTCATTATTATTTCACATTTTCAATTTGGACTTTAAATTTGAATTATGACCAGAAATATCCTGCACACATGAACCACCTCTGACTGAAAACTTAAAAGACAAAATGTGGCTGAAAAGTATTAAAACAAGTATTTTTTCTATTTATAAAAACGACTCCTGGAAGAGTCTGTGTTTCAGCAGGAGGTCACGCTGCACCTGCTGTGGTGGACTTGCCCACGCCACCTTTCCCCGACGCCACGACCACGACCTGTTTGACGCCTGCGATGGGCTTCTGTTTGGGAAGACCTCTCGCCATCTGCTGCTTCTGCCTCTCCTGTAACGCCTTACTGTCCACCGACCGCTGTGAGAAGCAAAGTCTGGTTTCAGTTCCAGACCTGGTTGGGAAACTTGGATACTTTATCACCTGATGTGACAGACAAAGTTAAACCTCAAAATGTTCATAGTCAATATAAATCAAACAATATAGCGCTGCTTGATGGATCATGTCCATGCTGACAAGCAGTGGTCCCTAACATTTCAGAAAACATCCAAACATATGTTGTACAAATGCTGAGAAAGGCAATGTTAAATTGACAGAATTTAACATGGAGTTTGGTAAGAAAGTGAAGTGTGTAAGTAAAGTCTATATACTTCCGGTTGTAGGGTTCAAAATAATAAATGAACATTTAAAGAAATGTACATATCAAAGTAAAAATACACTGCATGTGTAAAGAACAATATATATTGGAATACAAATGTATTATGGTAGAATTGAATTATATTGTGGATATGTATTTTCTTTCTCTTCTCTGTTTAAACCGTTAAACGCTTTTATTTTGAAAGCGTCCGGTCTCTTCTTCTTACTTCCTCTCCAGCTTGACGTTTACGTAAAGCCGTTAGCTAGTAACTTAGCTTAGCTTACTTGAAACTGACAGACATGGACAAACAGACAGTAATCTCACCTGGCAGCGTGTGAACTGCGCACAGCAGGCGGGTCCGGGTTTTATTTCTGTCGCTGTTCGTAAAACAGAGGGTTTATTAACGGATGTTCTCAGTAAATAGGACAATCTGCTGTATGTGAACACAGCCATGTTTAGCTGTTTAGATGCTCCTCAGCTCGCTAGCTTGGCGCGCTTCAAGCTTGCGCAAAGTACGCATGCGCATGTCTGATGGTTACTTTTGTTCTCTTTTGCTTCTCTTAATAGACCATTTCATTTATGTTCCTTTTTTTAAATTCTGTAAATGTAAATAGTTTAAACATTTTTTATTGCTTTAGAATAGCTGATGATAAAAAAAACAATCCAGCCAATTCTGATATCAACGAGCGGAAATGCTGCGTAAATAATGCGCAGCCTTGAGCAGCTCTGCGCAGCTTTACCTGACTTTAACGCGGAAGTGTGTTGCGTGAGTTCTCTAATGAGTCTTCTTTGCCATTCATTGAGCATTTGTGTCGGTTTATCAGTCAGTGTTGTTTGGTCTCTTGTGAACTTCCGTTTCTAAAGCGGACCTTGTTTAAATCAAACAGAGAGAAAGAAGAATATTAAAGTTTAAAAGTGAGCGGTGATGACGGAGAAAGTCGGTGCTCCTGCGGCGCGTGCGGTGCTGCAGCAGTGTCTGCACGCCACGCTGCAGGTGAAGCCCGCAGAGGAACACGCTGAGGCGGAGTTTGTCCAGGTGAGAGCTGAGATATAGATCAATGTTTTTACAGGAAGGACGTATATAAATGTATTTCAGGGAGACTGTACAGACAAGCAGGTGAATCACGTGTCCAAAGCACCAATCAGAGCTTTCAGCTTTATCTTGTGGTTTTAATCAAACCAATAGAGTTTGCTCAGTTGTCATGGAGATTTCATCTGGAACAGGATGGGCCTGATTGTTTTTTTTTTAAATCAATCAGCTGATTAAATTTGATAACAAACGACTTTCTGTCTTGTAGGTAAGTTGATGAGACTTTGAATTGAGATGTTGAATGTGTACAACAGTCAGAGGTGTGTGTGTGTGTGTGTGTGTGTGTGTGTGTGTGTGTGTGTGTGTGTGTGTGTTTACCTGTGACAGGTGTGGTGTTCTGCTCTCAGGTCGACAGAGGAATGGTGATCTACATCTGTTTCTTTAAAGGAGCCTCGGACGACATCCTGCCCAAGATGGGTCAGTTTAACCTCTCACCTGCATATTCTTTACTTTAAACCGCCATGTGACGTGTAAACACCGTGTCCCCCCCGTCCAGTGTCCACGCTGCTGAACGTGCGGCTGTGCGAGTCCGACTCGGGGAAGATGGTGTCGGTGTCGCAGCTCCCTGGCAGCCTGCTGATCGTCCCCCAGGCCACGCTGGGCGGGAAGGCCAAAGGCAGGGCCATGCAGTACCACGACAACATCGCCAAGGAGGACGGCCTGCGGCTGTACGGCGCCTTCGTGTCTCTGTGTGAGAAGGAACTGACGGCCGCTGCAGCTGAAGTGACGGTGAAACACGGCACGTATGGAAACAGACAGGTGCTGAAGCTCGACACCAACGGGCCCTACACACACCTGATGGAGTTCTGACCTGCAGGGAGTCTCCGGTCCAACCTCACTGGTGACTTCTGCAACCAATGATTTCATATTTGATTCATGCATTTGTGAGAAAAGCTAATTATTAAGTCACTGTTTGTGTGTAATCCCCCGCAGACTAGAGTAATCAGAATACAAAACTGTTCTCAAACGTGCACGACAACATAAACAGGATGAGCTGGACTTCATGCAGAGCGCCGTCTGTAAAGGTTAGTGAGAGAAGGAAAGGCGCTCTGCTGCTGTTTCCTCTGGTTCCAGTAGAGAAGTCCATCTTTCCATCTTTGTGGCAACACCTTGCTGTGCAAGAAGAACTTCGATTTGAACCCCGTCCAACACCTCTGGGAGGACCTGGAACACGGACTATGATTCAGACCTGGTCCCCCAGCATCAGCGTTGGTCCTCACTGATGTTCTTTCAGTCTCTTGAGACTGAATCCAGCAGAGTGGAGGCTGTTGGAGCCGCACGTTAACGAGCATTGTGTCGGAATCACACGCTCAAATCGTGACATCTTCTGGCCACATTAGTGGATTTGGTAAATGAAGTTCACGGCCTGTCGTCGTGACACCGGACACGTTTTGACTGCAACGCTGCGTAATTCTGCAAAAATAAACCTGCTGTGATTTGTTTGATTTATTTATTTGATCTGAATTCAACCAAAGTTAAAATTATAACGAGGTAAATTATTTATCGAGGGATCCAAACACACCATCCTTTGAAATTAAATCAATTCAAATAGAAACATAAGTTGGTGAAGACAGGTGAAGCCTCCATGCAGAATATTGAAAACATCGCGGCTCCTCCGGACCAGCAGGGGGCGCTCGGCTCCGTGTCCGGGAACGGAAACACCCAGCACTCAGTAAACTTGGGTTACAGCAGCTTCTACAACACTATTCCTCTCTCAGGTAAGTGATCGGCAATACAACTTCCGGTTAATCGATTTGGCCGCCAAAATAAAAGCACGTAAATTAGGGAAGCATTAAATGTAATAAATGTGCATCTGCAATAGTTTCGAGTTGTCTTTGTGATTAATGTTGTCAGATGAGGCTCTCTTAGTTAAGCTTAAAAGTACAAATGTGTATTAAATGTCACAGGAAAACAAATATGTGATTTTTGGTAGTGATGTTTGAATAATTATTTTAAATGTTACCTTTTTAATCTGACTGTTTATACTTTTTGGCTAATTCCATATAGATCAAATAAAAATGTTTTACCTTATGTTTAATTGATATTCTGATATAGATTACAATTCTCTAGTCAAGCTAAAAAACAGAAAAGCAACAAAGACCCAAACAATATTTGAAATGTAAAATGATTGACAAATATTTCTCTATTAGTAATCTGTGCCTCTTAATTAATATATGTTCACCTCCTCATGTATTTTTTATTTTTTTTTTATGTAATAAGATTCTTTCACAATCCCTTTACCGAGTGTATATTTTTAAAATAAGATATTAGTTTTTGTTATAAATGTCCTGGTACTTTGTTTCCTCTTCGAACTTCTTAATATGTTATTGTTGTTTAAATTTGACTCTCAATAATCAATAAAGTTGGAAAAACAACCCAATATTTCACAAGATATTTCCTCTGAACAGTTGAGCTTAATGTGAACTTTTATTTTGAAAACCCGCGCACCGGAACGTAGGAAGTTGTTGCTGCTAGCTTAAATATACACACCACCAAACGCCACATTTAGCCACTAGTTTGACCCGAAATGTTTTACTTTGATGGACATTATATGAACATTTAGACGAAGTAAAATGACTGTGGTGGTTTTTGTGAACAGCACGGCGGAAAAACGACGCGCGGAAACTTGAGGTTTTGTTGAAAGTTGGCGTCGGTGTGACGAGGATTTGTGTTTACCGGACGCAACATGTTCTAAGGTGGGAAACGGACTCCAGCTAGTTTCGTGATAAATGTGTTGCATGAATATTGATCTTTCTGTATTCTGAGTTATGTTACGAGTCTGTGTGCACGTGTCTTTTACAGAGATACAGACTTTGACGTTACAATAGGGCGGATGATTTTCATTATATTTCATTATCTAGCTAGCCTTTTATTTTTTCAATTAGTCGATTGATCATTTGTTTATAAATTGGTAACAATACTGACTAAATGTCCATCACGTTACTAATATTTAAAGTAAATGTCTTATTGCTCATTTTGACTGAATTAATGTACAAAACCCAGATGTATTAAATGAAAATGTCATCAAATGTTGAATTATTCGCTTATTAGCTGCAACAAAGACAAGTTTAGCATTCTTACTTAATAGAAATCAACCCAATAATTGAGTATCGTTATTTTTATCGACTGTTAAATAAAAAAATTGACTAATCTTTTACATCTTGGCTTTGTAAATTGCATATATAAGATCCATTTTGTGATTTCTTAGTGTTAAAGTCTCTCCTGTTCCCTTGCAGATGCCTTCTTTTGACTTCCTGGATAAGGTGGAGCAGTTTGTGCGGGCAGGAAAGTATCCTGTAGACGCATCAAAGAGCTCAAAGAAAGTCACCAGAACTGCCAGCAAACACTACATCTATAAAGGTATTTCAGAGCCACACTGCCGAGCGACGCCACACATTCTTACAGAGCAGTTCAAGTTCCCTTCTCCTGTAATTTAGACATTTGGGACAATATCATGGACATAATCATGGACATTTTGAATGTACCTGCACTTCAGATATGATATTGTACATACATAGTGACATGCATACATTCATATTTCAGGACTAATGATTTTTTAAATGTGCACTCTATATATTTGCCAGAATAAACAACTTGCCTTTAAAGATAAACAAAGGTTTTTCTCATCTAATCTTATTTAAATCAGTGGGCGACTCAAAAACTGTGTTACGTGATGAATGTTTAAGATACAAGCTCACTGGATGGATGGTAGGCAGTTGTTATAGTGACATAAGATGGTAAAAAACTACATACGGTGGTAGAAAAGTAACTTAGTATACATACATAGTACACAACATAGTATTTATAGTGACAGCACTGCAGCTCAGAAGCTCTGATCCTGCACCAGTTTTAATTGATCTGGGAAAAAAAACTTTATGAGATGGTGATCCAGGACCGGGACATGTAGTGATGCAAACCTGGATTATGGTCTCGGTGCAAGTTAACGGTCCAGAGTTCAAGTTCTCAGAGGTCAAGGTCAAAGTTTGTTATAAGTTTGGATTCTTAGACCTTCGTAAATCCTCAGTCCGTTGTTTTAATTAACAGGAGTAACAGAACAGTTTCTGATTCTGGTGACTTCCTCCAGATGGCTGCCTGTGGCGTTCCTACCGAGGCCGCCTCCTGCGCGCCGTCAGGAGCGACGAGGAAGTGAGGGAGATCCTGACCCGTTACCACGACAACAACAACCACGCCGGCCGGGCCCGGGCAGTAAGGGAGATAATGGTGAGTGCAGACGATCAACAGGACGGAGCAGTTAAGGTGATGGGATCAACATATATACACAGCGTTGTAACACCTGCTGCTCCCTCCACCCGTCCAGATGATGTATTACTGGGTCGGCGTGACCGAGGCGGTGAAGTCCTGGATTAAAGCTTGTGCTGTTTGTCAGAACCTTAGTCCTGCTGACCGACCCAAACCGCCCGTCCAGTTTTGCCTGGCCTACGGCTGCGACGCCTCCAGCTACGTTTACCCCGAGCTCGGCTTCCACAGGTCTGATTTGTTACCTGAGACAACTGGGTTCAACCTCCTTATCATCATCATCATCATCATCATCAACTTTATTGGCAGACTCAGGGTCCATTAAAGAAAAAACAACATACAACACAACCCATACACAATAATACATCCTCTAATGTGTGTTTAGACTTTGTCAGACTCAGTTTCCATCTGTCTGAACTGTAGTTTGCAGCCTCGGCTCTGTTCAGGCTCAGCTGGGAAGTTAGCATGCTGTTAGCAATGTATGCTAAATCATATAAAATCAGTTTATTTGCTGAGCATATTTAAAAACAGCACATGCTGACCAATAAGTGACCAGTTATGTTTTAATATGCAGATGATGTTATACTGTACTCATCAGATGTAGCACAAGCTTTTTCTGTGATTAACGTTTTAATTTAGAAAATTATCAGGAGACTAAATAAATTAAAGTAAATCATAAATCTTCTGTTTTGAATACAAAGTTATGATTATAACAACAAAATTGATTTATTTTTCTAGCTTTAAACCATAATCAAAGATGACAGAGGCCCAATAATATGGAGTCTGCAGGGCCGTAGATGAAGACTTATTATTCTCATTTAGCTGTAGGAAGCTTTCAGCCGTCCTGGATTTTAAGGCAGATCAGTTAAGGGGTAAGAAAAAACAAACAATACACACAAGGGGTGCAAAGCTTGACAAAATTGTGTTTCCTCCTAGCCCAATGTACAAAATAAAACCAGATAAATGTATAAAAACATACAAAACAACATGCATGTCTCAGAACAGACACAAAAAGACAAAAACAACTATTTGCAGACTGATTATTGTGTAAATGTACAGCAAGAAATCATCAGAGATCACCAGGTTCACAGTATCATCAGAGTATCATCTGCATAACGGAGATAGGAAAAAAGTATTTTCTAAAAGTAGAACCCAAAGGAAGTCTTTTTATTGAGAATTAAATGGGACCCGCGATGGATCCCTGCGGTACTCCACAGGCAGACTTTGCCTCAGGTTTGGAAACAGAACTTGTCTCCTCGTGTCCCGCAGGTTTCCGAAGGAGGCAGAACAACGGCGAAGGTGGCTGGCGGTGGCTCAGAGGGACGAAGGCTCGCTGCGCACAAACTCCTGCCTCTGCTCGAGACACTTTGTGCCGTCCTGCTTCACGCTGAGCGAGGACGGTCAGCTGACTCTGTCACCTGACGCCACACCGACCTTCACACCTGCAGCAGAGCAGGAGGACGAGGTGACACGGAGCATCTTTTAATCCCCTCAAATGAATCATTCCTGCCAATATTAAACCAAGCTCTCAATTTATTTATTATTTATTCCTTATTCAGTCTTGTGATGTTCAGTAAAGATTGTCAAGGGTTAAATATTTTGTTAAACTGCAAAGTATATGCAAGTATGTGTGTTTTAAGGGGACTGCAGTCTGTAAAAAACAAATAACAACCAGGTTAAATAGCTGTTATTTTAAGGGGATTAAAATAAGTAATCTGAAAAGAAAGGATTACTAAATTCAGATAATGAAATTAGTGTTTTGAGGACAGAAAACGTAGGATTTATAATTCGTAACTGAATGATTTAATGTAAAATAGGACCTGTCTCCTGGGTGTTCAGGTTCCCGTCCCTTCAGATGAGGACTTCTTTCATTCCACCACGGTGGAAGACCTCCTCTCTACAGCTGCTGCTGCTGCAGACGTGACGCCCTGTAAACCGGCCTTGGATCGCTGTGAAACGCTGGCGGAGCTGCAGGAACACCAGTACTGCCTCCCGGCGCCCGATCCAGACTCCAGGGCGGCGGAGACGGTGACGGAGTGCAGGAGGAGGAAGACCATCATCGAGCCGAGCTTCGCTGCTTATAACCAGATCGCCAGGTAGACACGAGACGATGCGGCGAGATGCACGTTGCATGATACATTTTGTGAATGCGTGTTTTGCTTTCTGCAGGTATCTGAGCCACAGGGTCTTACCGATGCAAAGCAAGAAGAGCAGAGGAGCTCTGAAGAGGATGGCCAAGCGCTTTGGGCTGATAGGTGAGTGATTAAACACCTCCGTTTTCATCCTCAAAGAACCAGACTGTCATTAAACTGAGCTGTGGAAACGTTTCTCCTGTGTTTCAGATGGAGTGCTGATGTACACGCGAGTCTCTCCTCCTCTCAGAGTGCCGCGCAGCAGAGAGGAGGTTTGCATGGTTTTCTTTACGGTTTCTATACATTATGATGTTCAAACAAGCGGCGTGTCGCTGGTTTGGGGAAAAAAAGAGCAGGAACTTTCTGTAAAATGAACAAGTGATGCCTTTTTAGCCGGAAGCTGTTGCTGAATGTACAAATTTAAACAATCACATTTATTTGAAGACAATCTTGGAGGTTTAAAGTTAACATTTGCAAGTGGAGCTACAAGGAGGACGCCAGAACTCGAGATCCAGGAGGCCGACTTTGTGTCTTCTCATGAAACACTTGTGTCCAGCTTCTTGTTATCTAAGATGCACAGTCGCAGTCAATAGTGTTGAATCTAAAGACTACTCTGCAGCAGCTCGTCTGTGTCCACTCTCTCAGAAACTCCCCAAATCTCCTAGCATTGCTTTTTTTGGCCAGACTAACCTGTTTTGGGGAAATCTGCTGGGCTCATATGAACCCCTCATTCCTCCCCTTTGGAATATTTCCTGGACACAGATTTGCGTTGGGTTCATTTGATTAAACACAGTCATTTAGGTAAAAGAAAGGGAGATAATGAAGGCACGAATCCTCCCCGAAACGTCTTTTAAAACAGCGAAACACAGGAAACCACAGGTAATCACATCAATGTCTTTATTGTCATTGTACAGGTACAACGACATTAGAAAATGCCAATTTTTAAGGTGCTAGAACAATAATAAATAAACAATACTAAAATAAGCCATAGATAAAAAATAAAAACATCACATTAACAATCCACCTGAACCCACCGTGCTGGCTTCTGCCCGCAGGTGAACTCCATCCTGCAGCAGGTCCACGACAACCAGGGTCACTACGGCCAGGGAACCTGCCAGCGAGAGATCAACAAGCACTTCTACTGGGCCAGCATGACCCGGGACCTGGCCCACTGGATCTCCAGCTGCCACACCTGCCTCAACAGAACCAAGAGGAAGTGGCTCCGCTGCAGCGTCTCCAACTGCACCAACTGCTGCGGGCCGGTGGAGCGCGGCCTGGGCCTCACCTTCCACGAGTGAGAGCACTTTCTCTGAATCATGAGTCTTATAGTTTCCCTGCAGGACTGAATCCAGCGTCAGGGGATTGATTAGCGGTTAAATAATGACTTCCCAATCAGAAACGGCCCTGAAACTAAAATCTAAAGACTTTATTGTTATTGTCAAGGTGACGTTTCCTTAAAGGGACATTAAAGTTAAGTGAAGTCACGTTAAACCTTTAAACAATTTCAACTTCAGCTACTTATTATGGACTATGTTGTTCTCATAAACCCCAAAATACCAACCTGGCAAGTGTACGTATGTGTATATACTATTTCAGATCAGTGTCTCCTTTAAACTGACCAGTCACAGCAAGACTGGCTTTATGTATTTAACAATTATGCAATAATGATGTTCTTTAATCAGGCAAGTCGGTCCAAATATAGGCCACCTTTTTCCACCTGAAGCCACCGTGTCAGAGCATTTCACCAGGAAACGTCCCACAAATACATGTGTTAGAAAAGAGTGAAGTTTAGGGGTTTTATTTAGTAGATGTTGCAGGTGGGTGAGCTGAGTTAGCTGTGATTGTGTTAGCATTAGCGCTCCAAGCAGGAAGTCTCCTTCTTCTTCTTCTTCTTCTTCTTCTTCTAATCTCTTCATGCTGAATAAAAGCAGAAGTTGGACTATTTATATTGTTCAGTTCATTTATTATCCAGTTATTGTGGCATGAGTCAACAGATTGTCTCTGTATGAATGTCCAGGTTTCCTCTGCACAACGCGGCCCAGCTGGCTCAGTGGCTGAGGGCGGTGGGTCGTCCTAACTGGCACCCCCGCCTCCGGTCGTCCGTCTGCTCCACCCACTTCACCGACGACTGCTTCGACCGCGGCGGGGAGAAGGTCACCCTCCACCCGGACGCCGTGCCCACGCTCCAGGTGCACGGAGACCCGGCGGTAAGACGCAGCCGTTACTGACCGTCCCATCCTGCAGTGTCGGTGCTGTTTATAAAGTGTGTGTGTGTGTGTGTGTGTGTGTGTGTGTGTGTGTGTGTGTGTGTGTGTGTGTGTGTGTGTGTGTGTGTCCTCCACAGACTCCGTCCAGCGGGCCGACCCAGCCTGCTGCGGGGGAGGAGGTATGTTACTGGTGGGGGGATTATTGGAAGTTAAAAAAACGTTTCATCCTTTCCCAGTGACGTGCTTATTGATCTGTGTGTGTGTGTGTGTGTGTGTGTGTGTAGGCCTATTTCTCCAAGTACAACGCTGTGGAGCTCTACCTGAGCAGACGCACGTATCCTCCTGGACTGAGCTACGTGGAGAAGAACACCTTCAGGAGGTTCTGCAAGAAGTTTGCAGTCAAAGGTTTGAACCAGAGCCCCTGAACGCAACACGCGTGCTTTGCTATTACATATCAGATATTAGATATTTGTCCTCCTGCTTAACATCGTGGACCTTACAGGAATACAGAACATCAGAAATAGTTTGTGGTGGAGCTTAAACTCTTAAAGAAGAGAGATCCTAAATAACTGCAGCATAAAATATATATATTTCTATTTCTATATCATGAGTCACGTCTAACCTGTGGCCATGTGCCCACAACTTTAACTAATCAATTGTTTTGTTTTATTTATTCATTTTTTGATTATTTCAATTGTGTGTTTTTGACAGTGGATTTAAAAAAAAGCCTCATTTTTCAACAATTAGTGGATCAATCGATTTGTCGATTGAAAGCTGCTGCTTCCAGCTTCTGATTTGTGAAGATTTGCTGCTTTTCTTTGTATTTTCTGACCGTAAACGAAGAGTCTTTGTGTTTTGCACAAAAGAAGCTGTTTGACATACCGGAGATCTTTGCGTTAGTTCCCTCAGTCACTTGTTCCCTGGTTTCCCAGACGGCGAGCTCCACATGGTGCGGGGAGATCGGGTGCGTTTGGTTCTGAGGAACAGGCAGCAGGTGGAAGCCGCCCTGGTGGATTATCACACCGAGCTGAGCCACCTCGACCTCAACAAGTGTCTCAGACTGCTCAACGAGAGGTGAGAGGGAGGAACACATCATCACTTCAGTCTGAACCAACAGCAGATATTTCTGCACATTTGACCTCTTTTGTCTCTAAGAGTTTATTATACAAAGACAGAGTTTGTGCATAATGTTGACAGGTACTTCTGGAAAACCATGAGAGCCGATGTGGCGCAGTGGATCAACAGCTGCTCGCACTGCAGCAGCAGGAGGAGGAAGACGCCACAAGCAGAACCCGGAGCGCCGAGATCACCGCAGGCACACGGCGGGTTAGCAACACATAACAGATGTCATGTTGGTGACAGAGTTCGTGTGATTGTGACGTCTCGCTCGCTCTCTCTCCGTCTGCATCCGGACACCAGCGGGAAGGACGGCGATGCTTCCAGTGACGACGACGAGGCTGACGAGGGGGATGTTGATGAAGGGGATGAAGAGGGGCAGCCGGCAACGACCTCAGAGGACAGAGTGGTGGGTTAGGACGACACACACACACACACACACACACTTACAGCTGTAATCTGTACATGATACAGATGTCATCTCAATCCTAGGAGGACCCTTCGTCCCACCAGCCTGTAGCTCTTGTTCAGCCCAGAATCCCCATCCTGCTCCACCTGAGAACTCCCATCAACCTCCAGCCCAGAGCGCCCCTGATCCTGCAGCCAAGATCTCCCAACGCCCCCTTTGTCACCAGAGTCTGGTCCGTCAAGAGAGGCTCCCCTCTGCCGTCTGAGGTCCGTACGGAGACAAACAGCGCTGATGTTCAGCCAGAGGAGGAGACACAAGCTCGGCCCCGGAGAGACACCAGTGGCTCTCGCTACACCAAAGACCAGGACGTGACGCGTCCTCCAACTGAGCTCCCAGCAAACCCCAACCTCCCACCCGCCACAAGCAAGAAAAGCCAACCTCCAGGTCCAAGCAGAGCACTAAAGACACACTCCCAGATATCCATACAGACCCGGAGCCAGGCCGGCGTCCAGCGCCCGGTGAAGAGAAAGGGAGACCTGGAGGCGGGCGCTTTGGCTAAGAGGAGCCCCAGCTGTGGCCTGGAGCCTGTGGTGGCCCCGAGCACCAAACCCTGGCCCGTCTTCACCATCGCCGGCTCTGCCCCGGCACCCCGAGCCAAACCCCCTCCTGAGGTGGACGGGTACGCCACCTGCTTTACGACAGATGTGTCTTAATACCATTACTGCATATGTAGTGACACTGTGTGTGTGTGTGTGTGTGGGTGTGTGTGTGTGTGTGTGTGTGTCAGCAGCCCTTCACCCGTTCGGAGGCCCCGGAGGCTGCGGGCCCGGACCATCATCCAGCAGTGCAGCAGGGCGAAGGTGAAGGTCAAACCAGCCGTGGACGGGACGGACGCTCAGTGGGCGGAGGTGTGTCTGTTTGTCTCAAAGACGAGGTCGTTGTCTGTCCACCGGCCCGAATACTTCAGCGACTACTGGACGCATTTTCAGGAGATTTGGTTCAAACATTCGTGGTCCTCAGAGGATGGATCGCAGGAACTGAGAGCATGCTAATATTCTTCTTATGACACGTTAGCATGTTATGCTAGCATGCTTTTAAAGATTATATAAACAAGTGATGGTAGAGACGTGAAACAAAGTCTCCCGGCTGGAATCGAACCGGCGACGTTGTGGTTAAACAGTGTTTCTTGTCCACTGATATAACCACTGTTAAATGCTAAATGCTAAATGCGTGCGCCATGCTAATAAGAGCGTTTTTAAGCCGACTAGCATGCAGAACTCCACAGGTCAAACACAGCTGGTTACCAGCACCTTCAGGTGGTGGTGTAGCAGCAGCGCCTCCACAGTGAGTGTGACGAGTGGGTCTCCACTGTGCCTCTCTGTCCTCAGATCCAGGACGGGATGGTGGTGTTTGTGTGCTTCTTCCACGGAGCCACGGAGGACGTCACTCACGAGATGGGTACGATGTTTTTGACATTAACTACATGTTAATAACCTTCCAGCCAGGTACGTGCACGCAAACAAGCTGATATTTAGAGGTCATGTAGTCATTTAGGAAAGATTTTAAAGCAAATTAGACCGTAACTGTTAAATTTAGCACGAGAAATATTGTCTACTAAGCTGAAAGCTGCTACCACGTCACATTCAGACCAAAGTCAGTTTAAATCCAGCCTCCTTTTGCTTTTCCTGTGACTTCCTGAACAGCCAGCCATCTGATGACCACCAAGCTGTTCCGGAAAGACACGGGGCACTCGGTTTCCGTTGTGGACCTCCCCGGGAGCGTTTTATTTATCCCCCAGGACTCCCTGCTCGGGGAGTCGTTGCCCAAGAGAAAGGTGCAGTACAAGGGCGAGTGTGAGCTGTGGTGGGGCGCCCAGCTCTTCTCAAACCTCGTGTCCGCCTGCAGGGAGTTCATGTCCGGCTCGGTGAAGTGCACGAAGGCCGGCGTGAAGGTGGAGCACGGAGTCTACGGACAGAAACAAGAGCTCGTCCTGAACTCTCTGGAGCCGCTGACGCTCCTGCTGGAGTTCTGACGTCCACCTGAGCGTCGGGGTGGGACTTGTTTTTAATGTCTCGGGCTTATCGAACCTGTTCGCACTCGTTTTGTCAGATAAATCTACTCTTTAGTTAACGGGGATTGAAACCCAGTTGTCACACAGCCAGATGTTCTGTGTGTTCACGGTTGTGTGACTGTTGAAAACAACAATCTGGAAACTCGTCAGGAAGCCGTGAAAACAAGCCCAGCATTGTTTTTAATGTTTTTAAATGTGAAGAAGTGTCCAGAGGAAGATGCTAGAGTTCTTTGTTTTATGGATGAAGCTGTAGTTTCCTCCAGACTGACAGTTTCTCAACCATCAAAGTTCTACTTTTTTTATCCTGCAGGAACTACATTTTGCTCCAAACGCAGGTTTAGTTTGACAGAAGTTTGACTTCCTCCTCTGGGAAAGTTCCTGCGCTACTGTTTTTGGTTCTTGATCTCATCTTTATCATTTTATACAGTAAAGAACCTTGAGGACACAGATTTACTCTCCAGAGCTGTTACAGCAGATTTTTGTCTGCAATTTAGCTTCATTTCACACGTTACGCACCTGAAGGAGGAGCCTGTTGTTAGTCAATATATTTGTTATTCAGTCAACAAAGCACACAACACCAACCACACCGTGTGTGTGTGTGTGTGTGTGTGTGTGTGTGTGTGTGTGTGTGTGTGTGTGTGTGTGTGTGTGTGTGTGTGTGTGTGTGTGTGTGTGTGTGTGTGTGTGTGTGTGT
>JAVQJD010106466.1:0-15043 GCA_036023655.1 Nannoperca australis
CCCCCCCCCCCCCCCCCCCCCCGCCCCCACCCACCCCCACCACCCGCAGCACCCGCACCCCCCCTCCCCCCGCCCCCTGACCCAGACGCCCCCCCCGCCCCCCCCCCCCCCGCTGAGGCATAGCGAGGAGAGCTCAGTTTATAATGCACATACCTATAGGAGGTTCACATACACATTTTACAAGCGTGTGAGGGAAAGACCTGGAAGACTTCCAGCTGGAACTTCTACTCTGTCTGCCAAGGGCTTCTGAATGACTAAACCTTCTTCTTGAACGTTATTTGCACTTTAAGTGTTTTCAATGACTCATTCTCATGCACAGCGAGGTCTGCAACCATCAACTAAGCCTCTCAAATGTCAGCAGACTCTGCACAGGTATTTGTATACTGCAGCATGTCAGGCTCAGGAACTGCATTGCAAGTTTTCTGCATCAAACTCAGAAGTGCTGTGTGTTGCCAATGTATTTTACAAGGTCATCAAGGCAAATTATAAGATATTATCTTTGAAAAATAAAGTGACTGACTCCCAATGTCAGGTCAAGTACTACAGTAAATGATATAATGACATACGGGGTAGAAACAGTGCTACAATCACAAATACACTCTGCAGAGGGTTATGTACTTACAGAGTGTCCCAATAAAGCATGAGCCATCTCGTGTCCCAGGACAATAGTGAGCTGGTGAACGTCTGCAAAAGTGTCCAGCATCCCCGTAAACATGAACACTTTCCCGTTCTACATAAAGGAAAATACAATCCAAATCTGAGCCATATGGTGTTTGAAGATATTCTTTACAGACACAAAAAGTAGACAATAACTGTAACTTTCCCTGAGACTGACAATTTACCTCAACCTATTACATAGATGACTTATCCCAATACTGTAAATCCTACCCATTACTTATCCCATACGTTCAGCAACTTACAGTGAACACTCAATATCAATTATTTACTCATATTGTTGTATGTGGGCTGGATGCAAAAGCAAGCAAAATATAGTGTGAAAAACAAATCAATCTTGCTCTGTCACAAGGATTTTTTATAGGATAAACAGATGTAAAGACACATTCGGGTTATGCCAAGACATCCCCACATATAACTTTAAGGGTGCTGCAATGTGATAATATGACATGAAAGACACAGAAATTTATTTTTACATGTCTACTTTTACTGACCGGGAGGACAAAGGCGTTGATGTTGGGACTTTGCACCACGTGTACGCTCCAGGTGACACGAGACACTTCAGGTATGTCCTTGTTTCTTTGTGCCAGATGCTGTATTACCCGTTCCACCACTTGGTGACGAGGGTCAGTCACTGGAACCAGTAGCTCTGCAAACTCTTCCATGTACTGAAGCGTGCACGCGTGCGCACACGCGCCCACACGCGCCCACACACACACACACACACACACACACACACACACACACACACACACACACACACACACACACACTTAAGCATTTTAGGAATAATTTCACTTGCTTCATTTCTCCTTACATTTTCTTCTTCAAAGTGTGTGTTAAATGGATAATTTTCAATCCACGGTCATCCTGTAACACACACACACACACCCCATGTCTTAATCCTCTCACCGCCTTTGAAGTCACAGCTGCCAGCTCCATGTAGTCCTCTCTGCTGAACACCAATAACCGGGTCCGTCCTGTCATCGGGGACTCATCCAGGTGGGTCAGGAGGAGGAGGACTACAATCACCATAGCAACACCTGCCCCTGCTGTCAGATGCCAGCGGCGCTGCCAGACCCATTCGCGTATGAGCTGCCGGCGGTTGGCTGGTAGAGCCTTCCACCACTTCCTTATACTCCTGTATGTAGAGGAAGGCCACAAGGTCTGTGATGTGTGTTTATGTAGCTCACCCAGCCTCATGCAGGAAATGTAAAATCATATACTGCCCTACAACGTTAAAGAATTAAAAGAAAAGAATAATTCAAAGCTCCTTTCATGTCTGGAAAATTTGCATGTTTGGAATTTAGCAAAAATCTGCAGCAAAGGTTCCAGTTAGAAATGTAGGAATCCAGGCAGACCCTGTGAGATCAATAATCTCTTTTTCAAAATAGGTCTGGACAAGAAAGTAGCTTCAAAACATGCATAAAATATGTTCACCACAATTTACTATGTACACAATTCTAAAGTTTTTTGTGTGTTTGCCCAGAAGAAACTCTCAAATATTAAAGAAGACAAGTAGGCCAATACTTTTTTTTACAAATAGTGACTAAACAAAGCAACTTGTATTGCAGGGAGTTCCATGATGCTGAAAAGGTTTCCAAAATGTGTTCTTTGGCCCCAAATAAAACCAGATAAATTCATGAAGCCTCACTGATGGTACGTGTTATGGAGCCTCATGTGTGCCAAATGATACGCTCATATTGAGTCCATTTCAGAGATTCCTTTTTTTAAATCACATTTTTTAAATGTTTTAATTAGCGTGACAAGATATAACTAGTGAGACAAGACAGACTGTAACACAATGGGTGATTCAACAGGTCAAAACATCCATCGAGTTCATACATGTTTCAATAGCTACAGCATAAACAAACAAGGTTAGAATTGACCATGGTATTGTAGTTTGTATGTTGATGTGGGGCAGTTGTGTAGAGTTACAAATGTAAATGTGTACGTCTGAGTGTGTATGCAAGTGTAGAGGAGCAGTAGGAGAAAATGGTTAAATGAAAAAGTAATTAAATAAAAAAAACAAGGGGGAATAGAAATTAAAATGATAAGAGACAAATAAAAATGTGATCAAAAGCGTTGAGTCTATAATGAAAAATTATGACCACATATTACGGTAATGAAAGGGGTTATTTTTACCAGTTAATAAAAACTGTTAATTAACATAAACATGGCAACAGTTTAAGATATTGTTCTTTTTAAATTACACAATTAACACAATTGTTGATAAAGCAATAAAGAATGTGTTCATTATTTAATGACCATATTATACAGTGTAATTAAATAACATTGTGCCTTAAAGCAATGAATACATTCATGTTTATTGTTAAGAATTTGCCTGTGTTACTTCTGAAAATAATCAGCTTAATGTGTTCATACATAAATCATGTTTTACATTCATTTACTGAACATGCAACATAGCAAAGTGTGGACATGTCTTTTGTATGTTTTGAAGAATCATCAAAACACACAAAGCAACAGTGTACAGCCAGTGTGTCTCCTACCTGCCCAGGATTATAGCCATGAGCTTCTGCAGAGGTTTGAGCACCAGCCATAAGAGAGGAGCAGGCAGGGCCCTCGCAGGGGCTGAGGTGTGGAAGTGCTGTCCGCACTGTGTCAGGACAGGACCAGAGTGCAGGACTACAGTGGCTCTGGGGCTAATCTGGGAACGCACCGTCCTCCCATTGCTACAGAATAAGCGTTGTCTGAAGTGAACAGAGTTTGTAGTTCTATGACAGCTGATCTGAGAGGACACCGTGTGTGCCTTCTTCAGGGGATGTCCAGCTTGTTTGCAGACCTGGACGTTTCGTGTTAGGTGTGCAGGAAGAGGACAGAAGCGACTGCTCCTTAAAAGATGAGCACAAAGCAAAAACATTGTAAATGCAGATAACGCAGCACTTCCGCAACAGCAAACGGGACCTGTCTGCCGACGACGTGAACGCGGTCGCCTATTATCTGAGGGGGGAGGAACCTTTCATCTTCATTCAGAAATGACTGTCATACGATGTTTATCCGATTTTTTAATTTAAGCTAGTTACTTTCATATCGGTCAATGTCATTGCTACTAGTGGACGCCAACGTTAGTTATAAGTAACCTTGGTTGCCACTACTCAACAGCCGTGGACTGAAACGTTTGCATTTGTCCTAACTTTGACGCTCCTGCTTCCAAAATGATCCCCCCTTGAAACAAACTCCGTGAAGAACGTTCCGGACGCACAGTTAGCATCTCGCCACAGGCTACAGTTATAATGAAGCTAATAATTACGAGTCCCAGTGGAAACCTTCAACAATATGTATCATACCGCTATATAAGGTAACGTTTACTGTGACTACTTTTTCTAGTTTAACATATCTTTATTATTACGTATTCATTACGTCTTATTCACATATACAATGAGACTACTTTTTGACATTTCCTTATATGAAAGAGACACAAGCGTGACCTCAGTTTTAGAAATCACAACAAGATTTTTCACAAGAGACCACAAAATAAGGAAATAGATTTTTATTTTCATGTTTAAAAAAGAAATGCAGAACTGAGAAAGTCAAATGCGTTTTCCCATAACACACACTATTGTTCTCTCTCTCAAACACACTTGTATTGAGTCAATCATTAGGTTTTTGGTTAAAAGGACTTTACTAAAATAATAACATATTCCAAAATGGAATGAGTAAGTTGGTAAGACTGATACAAAACTTCAATGATTTTACATAAAAGTCTACACTTAATATGTATTAAGTACAAGTACAGTCTGATATATAGTACATCATAGTAAATAGTCATGTTCAGTCGACAGCACAGAACCCAGATGTAAGACTGTGCTGCTTCTTGTCTCTGAGGCTGTGTCTGCGCTCTGTGTGGTGGGCTGCACACTGCCGTCTGAAGCTCTGCCAGAATCCAGATCAGAGTCTCTTCCTCTCTCCTGGGGCCTCTCCTCACTGATCAGCTGATCCAAATCGAGGTCGGCTGAGTCCACTGGTCTGGGTGAGATATTTAAAGATTCTTCCTCTTCCTGGTAAGGCGGTTGCTGCTTGGCAATAAAGTCTGACTGGAAAAGGGCCTGGATCTGGGTGAGGAAGGGGTCTCCCTCCTCATCTGGCAGGGGCTCGAGGTACTTGGCCAGAGACGACAGCATCTAAAGGGAGGTGTGTAATGGAAGAGGACAAGTGAAATGAGACAAAGACAATACAACATTAGAAGCAGAGGTAAAAAAAAGTTAATGAAGCCATTAGCTAGTAGAATGTACGAACAGCAGAGAGATTGATTGGCTGGACAGACCTTCTCCAGACAGGTGAGATGGGAGTCTTTCCGGAAACTTCCATCCATCTGCACACTCCTAACCGGAGCAGAAAAAACACAGTTCAGACACCTCACCATTAAGCTTTAAGACGAATTGTTCCAAATCACAAAAAGTCAGGATCAGTTAGATAGCGTGTGTCGGGGTGAACACTATAGTCTTGATTCTCACTCACCCGGGTGTTTGACAGTATTTGTGGATGATCCACTGAGCTCTCCTCAACGTCTGCTCCCAGTCTGGAATGTCTTGTGATGACAGGAAGTCGAATCTGAAGGGAAGCTCTGGGAAGAAACAGAGAGAGAGACTCAGCCAGAGGATAAACTGTGTTACTGTGTGCGGAAATCACTGACCTACATTGTCAGCTTGATTTCAAAGCCCCTTGATCTTAACTGTTTTGATGTTTTGAATCGTGAGTGTGTGTGTGTGTGTGTGTTTTACATACTCTGTGGGCCTGAAGGCTCCTGGCTCTCTTTCACCAACAAGCAGGTAGTTTGCGAGTGGGGGGAGCGATTGGCTGGGTCATATGGGCTCACTATCATCCCAATGAAGGGGGCTCCGCCACGTGAGAAATAACTCTGGAACAATCAGGACAAAGGGAATCACATGTATCGCATCACATGATCAAATGACTAAGTCCAGTGTGACTTCTCTCGTTCATTCTTTTTACCTGGAACTGGTCCTGTGTGTTAATGTCACGGACTGAAGGGTTGGGGTGGAAGGTGGGGTGTGAGTGGTACCAGCCCACCACACTGAAGCCGAGGGACGACAGCACGTCACAGGCCTGCGTCTGAGACACCGGGTCCATCTCACACTGCAAACCTGTACTCATACTGTTACATGGCTCTGCTGCACAGATCTGCACAGACCCATCGTTTGTCACTTAATACACATTTGAAAATACTGTCTAATATCCTCATGATCTTCCACGTTGGTGCTTTTCACTCCTTCTCCTACCTTTAATACTTTCTCGTCCTCATCGAAAGTTCCGCCAAGCAGGCCGATGACTTCCCCCCGCGACACGTGGGCATGCTGACGATCACAACACATTCGGACATTTTTGGAACATTGGAATACAATCAATGATAATAAATGAATGAGACATTTGTTTCAGAACAGGTCGCCTGGAGAAACTTTCTTCAGTCTGACTAACTCTTAAAATGTGAGTGTGATACCAAAGGGAGGATACAGTCAGCATGTGTGGCTGTGTGTGTGTATAGCATACCATGTCCATTATGAGAAGAGTCTCTGCACACACAATAACCTCGAATGGTTCCTGGAGAGTACAGCGAAGAAAAGAGCTTTTAATACATATTAAACTTAAAACACTTGACCTATGAATCACACTATAATTAAAATAAAATACAGTTAAATTAGTTGTGCCCACACTGGGTAATACACTAGTCAATGCCAGACATACAAGAAGGTTGAATGAATGTATTTTACATGTGGTGATGTCATATTTAAAAGCAGGATTTTTGGTAGCCTCTCAAAAATTGTCTTAATGAAGAGACTGAATTTCTGGTAAAAATGGCAGTTATGGAAAAATAACCTCAAATTAAAAAGGTGGTGAAATTCCCATCTTGCAAGATACGTTGCATTACTGAAGACTGGATGATGTGATAAATGGCCACTGACCTGTACATCCTCTCCAAAAGACCTGCAGGGAATCAGCTGGAAAGGATCAAAAGACCTGGAAGGAGTGAGACCATTGGTATTCACACGTATATAAATACAAGGCTGTTGGGAACTCAGCGCGTGTTGCATGAATCCGTCATGCTCACCCTCTGAATCTGGACATCTTGCAGGGTTTAGGCTGCTTCTTCATCTCTTCTCTCCTCAGAGCGAGTTCCTCTGCACTGAGATGCTGATGAAAGCACCACCAACACGATCAGTCATCAATCCTTTTCCCACTGTGTGTGTGTGTGTGTGTGTGTGTCTGAGAGTGTCCAAACCTCATACGTATGTCCCTCCAAATCTTTAGCATCACACCAGTTTCCCCATATGTCCCGCACACGCCGCTTCCTGGTTCGCTACAGTGCAGCCAATCAAAGGTTAGCTCGCGGTTTAGATGCTTGAGGTTGGGTGTCAGAGTTTAGGAATTTGTGGGTACCTACCATGCTCTGCAGTCTCTGGGCAAGCTGGTAGGCCTCAAGCACGTCTTTGCCCTCCTTATGCTTGGAGCGGTCCACCACCTTCGGGCGATTATAGACTGCTTGCTCTGAGAGATGAGACAGAGCTCCACATGAAAAGGGAAACCAGATTTTCATTTAGAAGAACGACATCATAAAGTTAAAGGTAAAGTTACCGCAATTGAAGTTGATGGCTCCAATGAGCTCCAGGTAGGTGTGTATTCTCCCAATACAGTTGACGTCGCCGCAGTTCTTCAGTCCAGGCCGGACTGAGGTCTTGTTCAGGTACTTGGGCTTGCTCTTCAACCTGGGGAAGAAAAACTAAAGTAATAAGCACTTCTCCTGCAGGGTTCTGGCGAAAGAAGTTACCAAACGTGTGTGAAGTCCTACCATTGATCCAGGATGTAGTTTCGGATCTTGAGGTATCTCCCTGGGGTCTTGGATGGTCGTCCCTCAAAGAACTCTGGGATAGCCTGTTTCTCATCCTCAGCAATTGCCTCCATGTCCATCTCCATTTCCTGCTCGGGGGCCTTAAGCTCCTCCCCTTCCTCCTCCTCCTCCTCCTCATCTTCCTCCCCCTCCTCCTCCTCCTGGTCTTCTTCGGGTCTATTAGTTAGGCTCTGCTCAGTCCTATTAGCAGAACCTGGGAGGAAAATACGACCACAGTGTCACCTCAAAAGAAAACATAATAATGATACACCGCAGGTGTTAGTCTTACCTCTGCCATCACTACAGGCCTCTTCTACTTGACCGATCTGTGCTGAGTTCTCAGACTGGGAGCTCTGGTCATCGTTCTCATCTGTCATTATCTCCCAGTCTGGAGAGGGTGACACTCTCTCATTGCCTTTCTTGTCCAGCCCAGTCACACCAGTCGTCTCAGAGGAAGGTAGGGAAGACGAGGGTTGAGGACTTAGCGAGGTGTGGCTGGGTTGGTCCCTTGCCTCAGTCCGACCTGCCTCTGTCTGCTCTCCTGCTGGAGTGTCTGTCTTGATCTCGGTGCCTGGTAGCCGCTGTGGCTCGCTGAACTCAGGCTTGCTCACGGCCTGCAGGTTAGCGCCACCGTCTTCGTCGTCACTCAGGTCATCAGTGATGTCTACCTCCTCGTCCTCTTCATCAGAAAGCTTCTCTATACGGACAGCGTTTGCCAGAGTGGATGCGTGGCTGGAGGTCGGCTGAAGAGGTTGCAAGTGAAGCACAGGGCCTGCAGAGGGAGCTGCAGCTCTGGGTTCTGATTTAGCCTGAAAACACAGAAAGATGATGAAAGAGTTTGTTTATTCTCATTTCCCAAGCCTTTCTGGTGAATGCATTCTGGTTGTGAAAGTGTTTGAATAATGAGGAAAGCACAAGTTTAACTGTACTTCGACATGCTGCATGCTGCTTAGGTAGCTGCATAGCACAGGTACAAAGTCAGGTCTCACCTTGTGTTTGAAATGCTGTCTGGCATAGCTCTTGACCTGAAGAACGGAACGGCTGCCCACCAACTTGGCAATCTTAGTCCACCTTCGACCAAACTGAGCCTGCAGATAAAGCATCTTAGACAATACACTCACATAGCCTGTGCACCCAAGCAAGCAAGAAGATTCCATGTTGACAAGGGAAGCTTACCAGTCCTTCCTCAAACAGTTCTTTCTCCTGTTTGGACCAACGAGAAGAGGAGCCTGAGGCCGAGGCTGAGGACTTGGCTGGAGACCTGAACATAATCCGACAGACCGAAGTGTGACATGAAAGCCAACAACATGAGGAATGGGTGTGATCTGCTCTTGTGAATGCTGGAGGAAGAATTACTTACTTCTTCACTTTGTGTTTGTTGTTAGCATCACCTTCCCAAATATGATTATGAACCTCCTCACCTGTCAGGTAGTATCTACAAGTATGGTTCAGGTTAAACAGGTTTAATAATGAGCCTGATCTAAACTATGTATCTGTCAAGTATGGTTCAACTGGCATGAAACAAAAAACACATTTTAGAATTTAAGAAGCTTTAATGAACAATTATCTAATTTTACTTGATTAATGACTTCTATTTTTGTGTCTTTAATTTCTGTAATTAGTAGTTCCAATGAGGAGTTCTATAAAATCTTCAATATTTTTTAAGACATTTGATTCTTTTGGGCCTCCTCACATTGAAAAGCTTTAGGTTTGAATGAAATGCAGTAGGCACTACAGAAACTGTCTGGACAAGCCAAACAATCAACCCTCAACATTAAGAGCATTATTAATGTAAGCCCGGTTTTTGCCTACAATGTTTTAGATTTTAGTCTTACATGGCGATATGTCACTGAAGAATTATTGCCCATCAGAGGCACTAGCAAGCTACACAGTACTGTGCAGCTATTATGACAAAACTATTTCCACAGTTGTGTGATGCATTTGAGGTCTGTAAAAGGATACTGTTCCTCCAGCAGCATCCTCTCTATCACCTCTCTGTTCTCCGGGCTGATGGAGCTGTCCAGCTCCCATGGCTGCACACAGCAGAGGAGACACAGGAGGAGTCAACACAAGCACGAACAGTCACACAGGAGGAGTCTGCTGAAGGAGTAATAGCTTCATGAAGTCATACCAGTATCCCGGCGCTGCTCTTCCACGCAGACTGAATGAATGGCTCCTGGACTAATGCTCCTCCATCTAGTTCACTGCGACAGAGAGAAAGGAAGCGGTCTTTAACAGAGCAGTGAGCGAAGGGCGCACAGGACAGCTAGCTAAGCACTGCGGGCCTGAAAACAACCACCAGGTTGCTCAAACCGGTATCGACTGCAGCACACAAGCCCAACAGCCGGTGCTAACGTTAATTCATCAGAGACCGCAAGCATTCTCACCTTCTACTGCTCTCAAACTCGTCTCCCTCGATATCAACATCCACCTCGTCCTCCATGTTGTTGGATAAATGTAAACAACGGAGACGGAGCACCGGAGGAAAACAGCGTTCAGCGACACTCACAGCGACACCTTGTGGTGGGAGGTATCATGTACGAGTTTATCTGTTGCTGTTCAATCCCATTACGAATAATAATGCTGCATGAATGCTCCTATTCTATTTTACCATTTTTTTTGTGAAAAAAGGTTCACAGGTTCAACGGTTATGAAAAAAAAAGTTGCTTTTGGTGGCTGGTGTTTATTTGTCCCAAGAACTTCAAGGCAAGGCCTCTGTCTGACAGTCAAAAAGATCACTTAAGAGATTCATTTAGTATCACATTTTTGTTTTTGATACACAGTAATACAGTAAAGTAAAGTAAGTAGCAAAAACATGTCTGAAAGCCGAGTCTCTCTGCTTTAACAAAATACATGCACCACAGGTTCCACCCAGTGGCTTATACATACATGAATATCATTTTTTGTCCTATAGTAACTTGTAATGTAAATACAAGTAACTCTGTGGGGAAGAGAGTCAGTGTGAAGCAGATTTAGACAGTACATTTTTTTTCACCCCTTTCATTTCAGTCTCTAAAAAAAACTCACCCATTTTCTTTTCCTTTATGGACAGAATAGGCTTTAAGGTTGATTAATGATTGACCACACGACGACTGAATTTGAAAGCACCCACAATAAAAGACAAAGACAGAAGTGAAAGACAAAAAAAAAAAAAAAAAGTTTATTTAGAAATTCACAGTTTCTAATGGCACTACAGTTTTGTAGTAACTCACTCCTGATCAAAAGTACTGTGCAGCTCTTCAGAGTAATCAGAGAGAACGAGAGGGAGAGATAATAAAAGGAAAAGATAGCACTTGACATATAAAGTAGAAAAACAAAAGGCATGAGGAGTCATACAAAGTGCGCATTTAGTTCCTAGAATTTCTCTGAGGGCGTTCTCCCTATTCGCTGTGTTACGGGATAAGTAGATTCAAAGTAGTCTTTCTCAAAACACAAACACATACATACATGAGATCAACAACAACATAAATTCTCACATGCATACAGGTTTACACACACACACAAACATAAGATCATACACATCAAAAAGTAAAAAAAAAAATTACATTAATAGTGTTCCAAATCAGACCCATCTTTGCTGCATTCCCTTTATTCAACACCAATTCATATTCTTCTTCTCGGAAAACAAACCTATCATTCACGGTGGGTGCGAACACATAACGCCAAATAGCAATGACAAGTGAATAAAAGTGTACAGTGAGAGTGGGGGTGCACAGAAAGATCAGCTAGTCAGGAAAGCAGGCATGAAGACTGAGAAAACATTTATCAGCATCTGAGCACCTAATGGTAACACATTAGAGTGATTAATAAAAGCAGGCATATTCAACTTCTATCTCAGTCACAGAAAGTCGTGCAATGGGCAGGGGGTCAGATGTGACCTTGGTGCATAAAGATATGTAAAGAGAAAGAGGAGCTGTAGAAGCTGGTCAGGAGAGGCAATGACGCTCTTTTGGGAGAGTCGAGTTAGAAGAAAAGTCTCTGTCTCTGTCAAAGTGTACGAGTCCAACCACGTGGAGACAGTCAGACACTGCATACATAAAGAATAACAAGCATTTATTTAAAAACAAACAAAAGAAATCAATACCCCTTTTCACATCTACGTAGGTCAGTCATGACACCACCAGTTGGGTAAGTTAAAATCGGTTGGTTAGCAATCCAACAGAGATGCACACAAAACAGGACAAAAATAAACTCAGTTTAGCTACTTTCCACTACTTTTAACCAGCCAGCAGCTCAGAACATAAACAAATGCAGCAGTGCAATGATCCTTAAAAGCCTGTGGTTTTCTAGACAAATACTCTATTATCCTGTTGGATATATAAGCTGCTGCAGGACATGTGACTGCTTTCATACTTGTCAGATATTTCAAGCTGAGGCAAACAGAATAAGGGGCTGTTATAATGTCAAAGCACAAGCTAAAAAAGAAAAAGAAAGAAAAAAAGTCCACGGTTGAGCCATCCACCATGGTCATGTGTAACTACGGGTTGAGTGTATTGCACTGTAATATTTCTTTGTCATCATACTCGCATGGATAAGCCACTGTGACACTGCAGGATTGAGAGGCTGGCAAGCTAGTGCCTAGGTTAACACAATCTGTAATCGTTTAAATAAATAAATAGATAGATAAATAAATCTGATCCGTCAGACTCGGCTGCAGGTCCCCAGTAGGATGCATGTGTGTGCACGTTTGTGCTTGTGTGTGTAAACATTCAACTTTGCCACCTAATGTGCTCCTACAGTACACTGTACCATGAACAGGAAACATTTTGCCTCCACACTGGTTGTGGAAATAATTCAAACAAACCACACCAACAACGAAAAGAGGAGCACGGCTCAGTTATGGATCAAATAAATAATAAAATCTAAACAGAAAAAGACAACAAAAAACGGCTTGCCTCTGGCCTGTTTGAACACATCTTTTTCCTCACAGCCACAATATCTACTGTATCAGTGCAATTTGCCTTTATTTTGTCTGTGAACAAGCTTTTCAGGCCCAGCCCAAGCTAACCGAGATCATAGAACATTTTATTGATTAGTAGGATCTACAAACTGCTGCAACTGTTTATGTTAAATGGGACGCTAAACTGAAAGGACAAACACACGAGAAATTAGTGTTCTTCATTCAGTCCCACACAGTTGGTTTGGAACCGACAGAGACAGAGGAGAAGAAAGAGTCTGGTGAACAAAAGAAAGTTGAACTCTCTGGTCCCATACGAACACCCGCAGTCATGTTAGGATGCAATGCAGACAGAATGGATAAAATGAACGCAATGGAAGACAGAAGGAAATAAGGACAAGAGAAGTAGTTTGTCATGCTCCACAATTCTCTCATGACGAGACCTTTCATCCAAAAGAGCAGCCTAATACTTAGAGTTGAGGCCAGCACCTCTCCTCACTGTGCTCAGAGTGGGGATCAAAGCTTGCTGGCGCACAACTGTCGTAGGATAATGTGCTTATCCGGTAGAAAAACATCTTGAACACACTTGAATGGATTTGACTTGTATTACTGTGTCACTGCCCACCAGTGTCTCTCTGTCCACACCAACAATTGTTTAAATTTGATGTTTGTAGCATTAAAAGTTCTCGAACAGATATAAAAAGGCACATAACCGTAAACAGGTCTTTGACAGGAGTGGATAAGGACTGGACTGGTTGAGCTACTGCTGCCATAGCCACTTCAGTTCCACGGTGCGCCTTGGGTGCTCATGGGAAATGTGGATCTTTGGGATGCCGTAACACCTCATCTCCTTACTACGCAAGTCTGCTACCATATAGTGTGTGTGTGTGTGTGTGTATGGTTGTGAAAAGAAAGCTGTGTAAAATTGAAGTGCGATTATTCAGACATGTCCGGTGACGGCTGTCACCCCGATGGTCCCGACGCTGATCTCCTTGTTTCCCTTCATAAGCTGCTGCAGGCTGGGCAGAGAGCCGACACTCCTCCCCGCCATGGAAGGGAACTGCAGCTCCGTCTGCCGCAACTTCCGCCGCTTCATCGAGCGCTTCTCCTGGCGGGACTTGGTGGGAGGCTGCTCGAGCGAAAAAGGGAGGCCGTGTCCGTTGTACAGGCCGGCGGAGGGGAAGATGGGAGAGGGAGGGGGGAGGCGGCTTGTGTAGGACTCCTCAGAGTGAGTGGACGAGCTGCAGCTGCTGGTCTCTGAGGGAAACTGCTTGGAGGTGTAAGTGGGCAGTGATGACACATCCTCTACAGGGGGAGGGGGAGACGGTGGGAGAGAAGCAGGAGGAAGAGGAGGAGGGGGAGGGGGTGGTGGAGGAGGAAGAGGGGGTGGTGGTGGAGGAGGGAGGGGTGGTGGTGCAGGGAGACATGGTGTGTTGCACTTTGGACCCCCGTTTGTGAGCAGAGCAGAGGAATCAGATGCCTTGAGAATCTCAACCTTGTCCAACGACTTTGTCTTGCAGCGCTTTTTCTACAGGAAAAACACAAAACGAGGGGGGAAAAGATTGAAAAAACATTTAAAGAAAGACAAAACACATAGTGTACAATAATGTAAAGCCATATTAACCACTTTTGTGCTAGACACTGACGACACACAAATGTATCAAAGAAGGGTGGTCAAGTTAAAATAGGGAATGATGGAATCTAAGATTTGGAAAGAACAAATATTATGGAAACTACTTATCTAAACAAAAGCATCTATGACTGACTGACTCAAGTCCACAGTACATAATACACCTCAGTACAAAAACATGGTGTATTGATGAAGTGTGTGAATTGTTTTAATTAGGATGGACTTGTTTTCACAGTCAGAAAATATGCCCACAGTGTCAGCAAAGAAGTGCTTAACAGGTGTTTGGAGTTGGCTGAATCTTAAGACTCTACACCTGCGCCTTTGTTTTGACTACTCCACTGAGATCAGACACCAGTAACTGACGAAGAACTCATGCCCTGCTCTAACACACTTATTGTACGGACTGACAAAAGAAAACACACAGCGGCCGTCACAGCCAACAGCAGCAGTTGGAACAGACACTGTACCTTTTTCTCTGGAGAAAACCTTAGAGGTTCTACAATGTACAAGTCATCTGGACCTACTGGGGAGGGGAGAGAGGGGCCAGGTTAATGATGGAATGGGAAACCGGAATACATACATGTAACAAGCATGACGTGACCTTGCAAGTAGTTTTATTAAAAGATGCAACGGCAAAAATCCATATTCTAATCATGGCTTATTGTTTGTAGAGAAGAGAACAAGTAATTTGACTAAAACTAAAAACTGAGGACAAGCTAAAATCACAGAAAAAGCATGTTTATTTTATTACCAATTCTACTTGCAAATGTCTACCATGAGCCAGCAAAGCATCATGCTCTATTTTTATACTCCTTAAGCCTGCATGTGCACACAAGCTGGCAATGACAGCCTCAATGACGGACACACACGGACACACACACGGACACACACACGGACACACACACGGACACACACACACACACACACACACACACACACACACACACACACACACACACACACACACACACACACACAC